>JBBBDQ010001122.1:3350000-3385000 GCA_037127315.1 Ascarosepion bandense
CTTTTTGTTGACATTCTTTCTAACACTTCGTCGTTGCTTGTATGCTCAGTCCACGATATCCGTAGCATCCTTCTGTAGAACCACATTTCGGCCGCTTCCAGTTTTGTCCTCATTTTCGATGATATTGTCCAGCATTAACAGCCGTATTGAAGAACTGACATCACGTAGCAGTCTAGCACTCTTTTCTTCGTTTCTATTGAGATCTTCCTGTGTGTTAGTATTTTGCTCATCTTCTGGAACGCGTCCTTTGCCATACCAATTCGCCTTCGGATCTCCGTGTCGCACTTTCCATCTCCTGTTAGAACACTTCCTAGGTACTTAAATTCTTGGACTTGTTTGATTCTGTTATCCCCCACCTCTATTTGGCATTTTGGGTTGTATCTTTTGCTGATGACCATGCACTCAGTTTTCTTAAAGTTTATTTGTAGTCCCTTCTTGTCACTCTCCACTGCTACTTTCTGTATGAGATCTTGCAGTTTCATTTCCGTGTCCGCAACCAGTACTGTATCGTCCGCGTATCTTATGTTGTTCAGGTTGTGGCCTCCAATAACAAATCCTGGTGTGTCATCTAGGGTCCTCAAAATATTCTCGCTGTATAGGTTGAACAAATCCGGTGAAAAGACACATCCTTGTCTTACGCCTTTTTCTATTTTTGTATATCTACTGAGGTCGTTACCTGTCCGTATGCAGGCCGTTTGTTCTTTATTCAGTTCATATGTAAGTATGTATCTGTCTGTCTGTCTGTCTCAGTCCGTTTATCTATCTATTTCAGTCTGTTCATATCTATCTATCTATCTATCTATCTATCTATCTATCTATCTATCTATCTAGCTAGCTAGCTAGCTAATGGTTCATATTTATCAATGTAGATATTAGATAGGTAGTTAAAACTAACACGTAATTTACAATGTACGTTAAGGTGAAGTTTCTATGTATGTGTGTATTTATCGCTAGACAATTTTCTTAAAGTCAGGCGACTGTCTGTTGAAACGTTTTTGTTTTTTCTAGTTTTCTAATAAGAAGTACAACTTTCCAGATTTCATGATTTTGTTTTGTTTTATGTTCGATTGTTTTGAACAGCTTCAGTCATAATTAAAAATTGGATATTATCAATATGGTAAATAAGATATTTTTGTTTACACCCTCGCATTTTTTACATGTTGGAATTCAAATTAATCAAACGATACGCGTATTGCATATGTAGCATGTAATATTCACTCACTTTCCCACTGCCGTAAAATAGCTCCCCTCCGCCTTTTCTATAAATATATGTCATGGTAATTGTTCTGATGAACGACCCTCTTTGGTACCTGGACTTTATGAATTTAAGCGCAGTACTAGATTGGCAGTAAGGTCTTATCATTTAAAATAGCTAGATTTAAGCATAAGTTCTATGCAAACAGTTGCTTCTCTCACACGTCTTACTAGTCAACTTTGATCTTGAAAAATGTATATGCAATGTCGTTCGTTATCATCTGCCTTCATAATTCTTATTCTTTTATTTCCTCTCTTGCGTTGTGGAGCAGTGGATATCGGCTTGGAACAAGAAATCGGGGAGCCGAGTTCGAATTCCAGTTGAATTCATTGCACTGACTTACGCGCAAATACCCTTGGGAAAGGTATTAATCTGTCTCTTCCTTCCAGCTATGGGTTAAATAACAGGACAGATTGGGTTCTATAGTCTTGGTCGGCAACCAGTCTACCACAGAAAGCAATGGCAACCTACTGCGCGATAATCTTCTGCCCAGTCAGTCATGTCTCTTTCGAGACATGATCGCCCAAGCGTGTTTCATGTATGGCACTTAACTGACTGACTGACTTCTTAATAGCAATTTTTTTCATATTCTCTAACATTCGTTGCGTCTTAGTGGATTCCTTGCTTTGCTTGGGGTGAAATGATTAAAGAAACATTTAATGAGTAAGAACAGAAACGCACAGACAAGAAAATAAAAGACAGAGAGACATAAAGTAAAAAAAAAAAAAAGAAAGAAAATTTAGAAAAACATTATATATTCCCGCTTAATGTAAAACGTGAGAGAACATTATTTGTTTACGCGAACCTTTGCAAAACACGCTAGTACCCCGGTAAAAGAGTCGCTAGCTGGGTCTGCGAAGACACTCCCCTTTTTGGAGATGCTATCAGGTTGATGAAGCCCCACTTTCTGGGTTACATTTTCTTTTGGGGCTTCCTGACCCCAAAACAGGAAATCGAACTTATACATTCCGAGGCATAAGAATGTGAGGAAAAAATAGCATCGAAAACGAGCGACATTATTCAGTGAAACCTAGGCAAGCCAATTAAGACAAAAGCAAAAAATTAGATAGCTGAACGTTGTGTAAAGGGACAATAAAAACCGTATATAATTTACCGTTCTATCTATCTATCTATCTATCTATCTATCTATCTATCTATGTCTGTTACTTATCTATCTATCTATCTATCTATCTATCTATCTCAGTCTGTTCATATCTATCTATCTATCTATCTATCTATCTATCTCAGTCTGTTTCTATCTATCTATCTATCTATCTATCTCAGTCTATCTATCTATCTATCTATCTATCTATCTAGTCTGTTCCATATCTATCTATCTATCTATCTATCTATCTCAGTCTGTTCATATCTATCTATCTATCTATCTATCTACTCTCGGTCTATTTACTTATCTATCTATCTATCTATCTATCTCAGTCTGTGTATCTATCTATCTATCTATCTATCTATCTATCTATCTCAGTCTGTTCCTTATCTATCTATCTATCTATCCATCTCAGTCTGTTCTTATCTATCTATCTATCTATCTCAGTCTGTTCATATCTATCTATCTATCTATCTATCTATCTATCTGTCTGTTCACTTATCTATCTATCTATCTATCTATCTATCTATCTATCTATCTGTCTGTTCATATCTATCTATCTATCTATCTATCTAGTCTGTTCACTTATCTATCTATCTATCTATCCATCTCAGTCTGTTCATATCTATCTATCTATCTATCTATCTCGATCCATTCACTATCTATCTATCTATCTATCTATCTCATTCATTCATATCTATCTATCTATCTATCTATCTATCTATCTATCTCAGTCTCATTCATATCTATCTATCTATCTATCTATCTATCCAGTCTGTCTTACATATCTATCTATCTATCTATCTATCTCAGTCTGTTTCTATCTATCTATCTATCTGTCTCCGTCTGTTTCTGTCTATCTATCTATCTATCTCAGTCTGTTTCTTTCTATCTATCTATCTATCTCAGTCTGTCTTATCTATCTATCTATCTATCTATCTCAGTCTGTTTCATATCTATCTATCTATCTATATAGACCATTTTCATATCTATCTATCTATCTATCTATCATTCATTCAATCTATCTATCTATCTATCTATCAGTCTGTTTCTATCTATCTATCTATCTATCTATCTAAGTCTGTTCATATCTATCTATCTATCTATCTATCTAAATCTGTTCATATCTATCTATCTATCTATCTATCTATCTATCTATGTATCTATCTATCTATCTATCTATCTAGTCTGTTCACTTATCTATCTATCTATCTATCTAAGTCTGTTCTATCTATCTATCTATCTATCTATCTATCTATCTATCTATCTATCTGTTCTATCTATCTATCTATCTATCTATCTATCTATCTAAGTCTGTTCATATCTATCTATCTATCTATCTATCTAAATGTATTCATATCTATCTATCTATCTATCTATCTATCTATCTGTTCTATCTATCTATCTATCTATCTATCCAGTCTGTTTCTATCTATCTATCTATCTATCTATCTATCTATCTATCTAAGTCTGTTCATATCTATCTATCTATCTATCTATCTAAGTCTGTTCACTTATCTATCTATCTATCTATCTATCCGTCTGTTCATATCTATCTATCTATCTATCTATCTATCTAGTCTGTTCATATCTATCTATCTATCTATCTATCTAAGTCTGTTCACTTATCTATCTATCTATCTATCTATCTAAGTCTATTTCATATCTATCTATCTATCTAAATCCATTATCTATCTATCTATCTATTTCTATCTATCTATCTATCTAAGTCTGTTCATATCTATCTATCTATCTAGTCTGTTCTTTCTCTATCTATCTATCTAGTCTGTTCATATCTATCTATCTATCTATCTATCTATCTATCTATCTATCTATCTCAGTCTGTTCATATCTATCTATCTATCTTATTTTATGTTACAATTGTTATGCCAACTCGTTTCTGAGTATGACCATCATGAGGTATCATTGCAAAACGTAGTTGCTTGGATATGACATTTTGAGCTGGATAAGTTTTATAACATCTGTTACGATTACTCTTTCATTAGCAGATGTCATTTGCGATATCGAGCAATGTCTATGCATGATACTTTAAACTTGAGAAAGACGTTGCATTGGATCAAAACCGCAAAGAATAACCATCCAACATCATTGAATTTTCTAAAGATGCAAGTGTTCTATCAGGGTTTTTCTTCTAGTTAATGTAAGCTAAGTGCTCCAACTCTCCCAGTGGGTTTAGTGCGTACCAGGATGCGACACGAACCCAAGTATTTTTACTTGTGCTACATGACCTATCACGCGCAAATACCCTTGGGAAAGGTGTTAATCCGTCTCTTCCTTCCAGTTATGGGTTAAATAGCAGGACAGATTGGGTTCTATAGCCTTGGTCGGCAACCAGTCTACCGCAGAAAGCAATGGCAACCTACTGCGGGATAATCTTCTGCTCAGTCAGTCATGTCTCTTTCGAGACATGATCGCCCAAGTGTGTTTCACGTATGGCACTTAACTGACTGACTGACATGACCTATCATGCAGAATAAGTTATTGGATTACACTCATACATAGCACTCATATGCATGCAACTCTGAGCCTTTTTGTCATCTGTGATAGTATTCTGGGGACCTACCTCCAAATGGACTCGTCAACGCCTTTATTATATGGCTACCAACTCTGTACAGTGGGAGTCACTGCGTAGCAGACTTGCTTCTGCTGCGGTTGACACTGTCAGCACTCTGCCTTCGGTAGAGGGCGCTCTCTGCTTCCGAGCAGAGAGCACAAACCCAGTCGTGGTTCCGCCGGAGGGCAGAACCACGACTCGGTAAAAATAGACAGACATATTTTTGGCCCGGCTATATGGCCGGGAATACCCACATTAAAATGACCATGTGTCACATCCAGCCTTGCGTGGGAAGGCTAGTGAATATAGTCACTGAGTAGTAGACTTGCTTCTGCTACTGTTGACACTGTCAGCACTCTGCCTTCGGTAGAGGGCGCTCTCTGCTTCCGAGCAGAGAGCAATAACCCAGTCGTGGTTCCGCCGGAGGGTAGAACCACGACTCGGTAAAAATAGACAGACATATTTTTGGCCCGGCTATATGGCCGGGAATACCCACATTAAAATGACCATGTGTCACATCCAGCCTTGCGTGGGAAGGCTAGTGAATATAGTCACTGAGTGGTAGACTTGCTTCTGCTACTATTGACACTGTCAGCACTCTGCCTTCGCGTAGAGGGCGCTCTCTGCTTCCGAGCAGAGAGCACAAACCCAGTCGTGGTTCCGCCGGAGGGTAGAACCACGACTCGGTAAAAATAGACAGTCATTTTTTGGCTCGGGTATATGTCCGGGAATACCCACAATAAAATGACCATGTGTCACATCCAGCCTTGCGTGGGAAGGCTAGTGAATATAGTCACTGAGTGGTAGACTTGCTTCTGCTACTATTGACACTGTCAGCACTCTGCCTTCGCGTAGAGGGCGCTCTCTGCTTCCGAGCAGAGAGCACAAACCCAGTCGTGGTTCCGCCGGAGGGTAGAACCACGACTCGGTAAAAATAGACAGTCATTTTTTGGCTCGGGTATATGTCCGGGAATACCCACAATAAAATGACCATGTGTCACATCCAGCCTTGCGTGGGAAGGCTAGTGAATATAGTCACTGAGTGGTAGACTTGCTTCTGCTACTATTGACACTGTCAGCACTCTGCCTTCGTGTAGAGGGCGCTCTCTGCTTCCGAGCAGAGAGCACAAACCCAGTCGTGGTTCCGCCGAAGGGTAGAACCACGACTGGGGAAAAATAGACAGACATTTTTGGCCCGGCTATATGGCCGGGAATACCCACAATAAAATGACCATGTGTCACATCCAGCCTTGCGTGGGAAGGCTAGTAAATACAGTCACTGAGTAGTAGACTTGGCTCTGCTACTATTGACACTGTCAGCTCTCTGCCTTCCGGTAGACGGCGCTCTCTGCTTCCGAGCAGAGAGCAATAACCCAGTCGTGGTTCCGCCGAAGGGTAGAAGCACGACTGGGCAAAAATAGACAGACATTTTTTGGCCGGGCCATATAGCCCGGAAATCTCAGATATAAACTGACCATGTGTCATATGTTGCCCTTACTGGGAGGGACGACTAAATAATGAGTCACTGAGTAGTAGACTTGGCTCTGCTACTATTGACACTGTCAGCTCTCTGCCTTTCGGTAGACGGCGCTCTCTGCTTCCGAGCAGAGAGCACTAACCCAGTTGTGGTTCCGCGAAGGGTGGAAGCACGACTGGGCAAAAATAGACAGGTATTTTTTGGCCGGGCCATATAGCCCGGAAATTCCCACTCATAAACTGACCATGTGTCACATGTTTCCCTTAGTGGGAGGGACAACTAAATATAGTCACTGAGTAGTAGACTTGCCTCTGCTACTATTAACACTGTCAGCTTTCTCCCTTCGGGTAGAGGGCGCTCTCTGCTTCCGAGCAGAGAGCTCAAACCCAGTTGTGGTTCCGCCGAAGGGTAGAATCACGACTCGGTAAAAATAGACAGACATTTTTTGGCCCGGCTATATGGCCGGGAAGACCCACTATAAAATGACCTTGTGTCACATCTAACCTTGCGCGGGAAGGTTGGTAAATACCGACACTGAGTAGTAGACTTGCATTTGCTACTGATACTGTCAGCTCTCTGCCTTCAGGCGGAGAGCACTAACCCAGTCGTGATTCCACCCAAGGGTAGAATCACGACTGGGGAAAGATAGACACATATTTTTGGTCGGGCTATATGGCCGGGAAGACCCACATTAAAAAGTCCCTGTGTCACATTTTGCCTTAAGTGGGGAGGTGACTAAATACTGTCACTGAGTAGTAGACTTGCCTCTGCTACTATTAACACTGTCAACTCTCTGCCTTCGGGCGAAGAGCGCTCTCTACACTAACCCAGTCATGATTCCGCCCAGAGGTAGAATCTCGACTGGGGAAAGATCGACAAATATTTTTGGCCGGGCTCTATGGCCCGGAAGACCCACATTAAAAAGTCCCTGTGTCACATTTTGCCTTAAGTGGGGAGGTGACTAAATACCGCCACAGAGTGAGTGAACGAGTGAGTCAGGACGCCTGCGAGAAAAAGTACTCTCCAGTCCACGTTTACCATTGTACTACATTTTCCGAGAATATATTATTCAACCTTATATCCGAGTCCATGTTATCTTTCTATGGCCCTTCGGTCATAACAGATAGTTTACTACAAAATCATATTTGATAAATACCAAGTTCCTGTAAACTCTAACTAGGAAAGGATACTCTCATTAGCAATATTATAAAAAGTATTATCTCAGTGACTAAACAACACTGAATTTTACTTTCAATATTCCATATTTCTTTACCTGACACCGAGGACATTGTTTATCAAATCCTTGCTTATTTAAATGGTAATTTATAAAATATAACCAACCTTTTTTTTTTTAACCATATCACCCCGAGCAAGGCGGTAACGCCACTGATGTGCAGGGGGCTACGTAAGATTGAAAAGATTTGGAAAAGAGAAAGCCGGAAACCACATCCTAAACAGGGAACAAGGGATGAGCCTCTACACCTGTACAATAGACGTGGGTGGAGTGTGAACCGGGCGATAGTTTTATGTTATTAAAGAACTACAGACTTATACCTGACAGTGAGGACAATTTTTCAATGAAATTATTTTCTCTCATTATGAATATAAGCTGTTTAAATTGAAATTATTAAAACTATACATATTTGACATTGTTATATATATATATATGTATATATATATATATATATATATATATATATATAAACGCGAAACGCGGAAAAAGGAACAACCAGATAATACAACAACCACCAAGTCCGCAAAAGAATACATACAACACGGCAACTAACATACATACACAGACGAACACAAACAACTAATCATGATCTAAGATATTTAAGCGGGTATATAAAAACGATAGAAAAGGTGAACACTGTAAAAAGAGGTCAGTCTAAAAATGGTAAAAATAGTTCCTTCTAAAGTCTGTCCACCTTTGTACTTCTAACGTCTGCACCTGAACTCTGAAATTTTGTTCACTATCTATGATTTTACGTTTTTTTATCCCCTCTACCAATAGAAGTAGAGAGATTAATATATTTTTCGGTTTTCACTCCTCCCCGTCCTTTTGAACTGTAGAGGTTGCTTCCTGTTTAGAATTGAGTTTCCGGTTCCTTCACACACATACACACACACATACATATATATGTATATATATAGTCATCCATATACAAGCCTGTTTCGCTGTATCATAGCTCATCAGTGTGGCTAGGCACACACTTGCTTCTGGCCTCGATCAAAACTTGACCAATTTGGTGTCAGTTGGAGTCCCTACTCCCTAAGCCATAGGAGCATGGAATGAGAGGGAGGAAATTTTAGCGTCTTATAGATAAGCGGTGCATACACGGTGTATACACATGCCAGTCACCGGAAGAACTCAATTCATTGCTGAAGTGTAAGAGTGTATATATATATATATATATATATATATATATATATATATATGTTAATGCATGTTTCATTAAATAATATAGACAAGTTTTGTCTATTTATTTTATGTTTGATAAGCTTAATAACATTATCATTGAAAGAAGAAAAAAATACAATATTGATACATGTTATTTTTAATCCTTTCTGAGTTTTCGGCTTACATCAGCCATTATCAACGATGACAATTATATTAAGCGTATTAAACAGTTCGCGGACGAAAAAATAGTAGTAGACTATTTTGCTTGCATGGAAGGTTTTCAAAGCAACGACGAACGCGTGCGGGACACTGGAAGCGAAAATAGCACTGTATAAACGTGTTCACTGTGATCAGTATTTAGTAGCAACAGTCTGTTTCATTTTCACACCATATGTGTTCTTTTGCCTCCAATATTTAGATTTAGATTTAGATTTTATATTTACATGCTCTATCCCTGATAGATTGAGCACGTTTACCCAGAAACAAAGCATACCTTAAATCTATATTATGCGGATACACGTATTTTTGTTTATTTTAGACACTATGTATTGCGTCTATCGGCCTGACGATTCCAGAAATCATGATGAAGAAAGCGTGCTCTCCATCACAGATGGGACTTGCGTCTCCATATGTAAGAGAAATAATCTGATCAAGCATATTTTACCCCACACACATGGTCCTGGGCATGACGGTAAACTGCATCCGGCAGCAAGGCCTCTGATTGGGAGGTTGTGAGAAGCATGGAATTAATTGCTTAATTAATTGCTTAATTAATTGAAGCATGGAATTAATTGAAGCATGGAATTAATTGAAGCATGGAATTAATGGAATTAATTGAAGCATGGAATTAATTGCTTAATTAATTGCTTAATTAATTGCTTAATTAATTGAAGCATGGAATTAATTGAAGCATGGAATTAATGGAATTAATTGAAGCATGGAATTAATTGCTTAATTAATTGTTTAATTAATTGCTTAATTAATTGCTTAATTGCTGTTGTTCTCAGGTTCACCCTAACCCGGAGTGATAGCACCTGTTAGGGTCCCAGCTATGGGCAAATAGCTAACTCCCCAAACTGGGGTCAAGACACTATGAGAGTATAAAAATACACATTTATAGAAATATATACACAAAAATAAATTTTTATAGAAATATATACATTTTTGAAGGAACAATATTACAAACAATACATTTTTGATGAAAAAATTTTTGCCATTACATATTTTTGAATGAAAAAAAAATATTCCCAGCAAAACATTTTTGAATACAAAACTAGAAGACATTTTCAGTTTTTTAAAATAAAAAAGAATAAAAACAAAAAAAAAAATTCATTAAAATCTGACTAAATCAACTTTCTCACTATAACCGAACATTAAAAAAAAATACCTTAACCGCCCCACCTTTTTTGGATTAAATAACCCACAGACGTTGATATACCGTTAAACAAAACTCAAACCACCCGTTAAACAAAACTCAAACCACACACACACACACACACACACACACACACACACACATATATATATATATATATATATATATATATATATATATATATAGTTATCCGCAGACACATCTGTTTCGATGTATCACAGCTCATCAGTACGGTTAGACATCCGATTGCTTTTAGCCAGGAGTGAAACCTGACCGAATTGGCGTCAGTCGGTTAGACATCCGATTGCTTTTAGTCAGGATTGAAACCCGACCGAATTGCATCAGTCGGCGATTCTACCTTTGAGCTATGGACACTCGGTAGAAGAAGGCAGACTTTTAGCGTGTGATATACAATGAAAATCATATGCCAGTAGCTAAGAGTGTTCTAATTAATTACTGAATGAACGATGCGTATATGCTAGAATAGCTACTGTTTTTTCAAAGTCTACCATTCTTCCAGAGTGCTCAATCAGAGTGTGAGAGCGTAAATAGTCATCCGCAGACAGATCTGTTTCGCTGTATCTCAGCTCATCAGTAGGATTATACATTTGATTGCTTTTAGCCAGGATTGAAACCTGACCGAATTGCATCAGTCGGCGATTCTACATATATATGTGTGTGTGTGTGTGTGTGTGTGTGTGTGTGTGTGTGTGATTAGTGTGAAGAAGATTGTCACTTAGCTAATTAGTGGCATTTCTTTCATGTCGGTTTCGAAGTTTCGGAAAGTCTTCACTCTTCAGAGTTTTTGGTTTCATTTTTAAAGTCGGCATGACTGAAATAACACTGCTTAGCTAAGTGACAAACTTCTCCAAATTAATTCTATTAACGCTCTATCTCTATGTCGGTATCGAGCACTTTACGACAAAACCCCAGCTTGCCCAAAATGCATTTCTACCAGTAAACTAAGCCACGTAAGTGCTATACGTGATACACATTTGGGTGATCATGTCTCGATAGAGACATGACTGACTGGGGAGAAGATTAACGCGCAGTATATTGCCATTACTTTCTGTGGTGGACTGGTTGCCAGCCAAGGGCTATAGAACACAATCTATCCTGTTATTTAACCCATAGCCGGAGGGAAGAGACGGATTAATACTTTTCCCAAGGGTATTTGTGCGTAAGTGAATGCAACGAATTCAACTGGAATTCGAAATAGGTTCCTCAATTTCTCGTTCTGAGCCGATATTCACTGCACGACAACAGCACATGTGGCACTTATCATTAAAGGTTAACATTACTACATAACAATGTCTCCCCTTCTGAGGGTGTTTAGTTAGTTTTTCAATTTTTCAAAACTTCATCTTGCAATCAGCACCATCACTTGATAAGACACAAGACTTGTCGAAACAAAATAGCTACTCTTATAGTGATATTATGACATACTTATGTTATAAATTTTAAATCAATATTATTTATTCAAATTTTTATTGAGCACTTTTTTAATAATAGAGGATTTTTTTTTGTATACGGGACTTTAATTCATTCCTACCTTTCCTATACTTGATATATATATATATAGCTATATTCTGCGCATATTTAAATCTACCATCCGCCCGTGCATTGAATACTGCTGCCATATTTGGTTAGGTGCTCCTGTTATCCTCCTAGGTGTCCTTGACAAAATCCAACGGAGAATCTGTAATGCGATCGATCCCGACTTGGCAGCTCAGATACAGTCACATTCTCACCGGCTTCCCTGTGTCTCTCGTACAAATACTTTCACGGCTTCTGGTCCGATGAACTTAGTTCTCTGGTGTCCCCTATATATAAATTTACTCGAGCCATAAGATTAGCAACTAGGTCCCACCCTTTTACTGTGAAACAAAAAAAAAAATGTAAACGCAAATTCTAATCCATCAGCTTCTTTTCTCGCACTTCCCATCTGTGGAATTCCCTTTCATTTACTTGCTTCCCCGACAGCTACAATCTCCAAGAATTTAGATGCAAAGTCAATAGTCATCTCCTATCCCACTAACCTGTATCCTCTCACCAATTCTCCATTCACTCCACTTCACTCTCATCACTATTCTCATCCTTCTTTTACCCACTTCCTGACACCCCCTATAACCTGTCACTCTTTCTCATAACTTTCCTCCTATGTAACCCCCTGCAAAATAGTGGCAGTAAAATGCCTTGCTTGGGGCGATATGATATATATATATATATATATATCATATCGCCCATATTATAATTATAGGATAACTCTCTCCGAGAGCTCTAAACATATATGCATATAAATACATATCGAGCAAATATAAGAAAAATCAAGACAGACGCGTTATTTCATGGTAATTCGGAAGTATAGGCCTATTTCAGGCGAGCCATCTTCATATATATATATATATATATATATATATATATATATAAGACTGAACATTGAAGTCAACACTCGGGGGCGACAGACTGTTTCAAACCGAGTGTTGACTTCAATGTTCACTATTTTATATTTACATATGCTCTATCTCTGATATTGAGCACTTTTTCCTATAAATAGGGCACACCTTAAAACTATGTTTATTCATATATATATATATATTGACATATAAACGTTAAGTTATTTATAATGGAATTGATTTCTGATATGCGATCCATTTTTTGACATTTCTCAATCATTTCATCTCCACCCTCAATTCGGGTCTCTTCAACATTTGCTAATAATAACCTCGAGATGTTGACTTAAAATTCTTTGGCTGCTTTCTGCAGGGAAATAAATTAAATAAGCAAACAATAGCAATAAACAACTGAAAGAAAATTCCATAACACCGCCCCAACCAACAATTTCAGCTCAAAATAGCACAGTGAACCAAACATAATGTCATGACAGCGCATATGTTTTCCTAATTCTGCTTTGACTCAGGTTGAACTAGTCTTTGATACCGTTATTTAACATACTTGGTTATATGATCTGACCTTTTCGGGGTACGTACGCGGTTGTGTCCGAAAAAAGTCTTCTCATTAAATATTGACAAAAAGAAAGAAAGAAAGAATAATAACTGTTCTCGCTTGGGGCTTTAAAAGTTTATCTCGACAATTATTATTCACATTTCAAAGATTTCAGTAAGTTCCTGGTTCGGGATTACCATCAGGTGCAACGGAAGCAGTCAATACATCCTCAAAATTACAGAAATAAAATTGATTTCCTCAATTCACAAAATTTTGGATATATTTTAAATTTTTGAGTTGGATTTTTTGTCATAAAGTACTCGATATCGAGATAGAGATAGATCGTTGATAGAATTCATGTGGAAAAGTTTGTTGCTTAGTTGCTGACTATAAAAATGCAGAAAAAAAGCTCTGAAGAGTGAAGACAACATAATAATTGTTAAGGATCATGTCTTTTAGGATACAAGAATCTTGTATCCTAAAAAAGATGATGCTTTTGGCGAACTTTCTCCGTTGTAAATATCATTTTCGACAACTGTATTCTTGGGAAAAGAAAGACATTGTTTTTTTCTTTATATAAAGACATTCTACGTAACTCTCCAGGCGTGTTCGGCTTGTTCATTTATTTTATTATTTTATTTTTTTTTTTTGTGCCGTGTTTATTTTTTTCAACCCACAAGTGTACACCAGTGTCCGGACCGGCTAAAAGGGACGACTACTAAAATTGCACGACGAGACTTCTGGGATCTAATCACAACGTGGGACAGTGGCCCGTTGTTGTAAAAGACGTCCTGTAATCCAGCTTTTGTGGCGACATCATCGAGCGGGATCGTCACAACCAGCAACAGCGACCAAACCAACCGTACGACCGGGTGGCAGTGTCACAACTGGGATCGTCACGACCGTCGGCGAGGACGAGCGTCACATTAGACAAACGACAAGCCAGGCTGAAGCGTCACATCTGGTGCCGTTTCGGCCAGGATCCGGCGTGAGGACAGCAGTCCGCGGTGCAGAGTGTTACATGTGTACATATAATCCTGTATATACAGAGAGCAGCAGTTTTGAGTTGAGTTGACTTGAGTTGAGTTGATTTGAGTTGAGTTGAGTAGTTGGACAGCCGCTAGTTGGTCAATAAGAATATCGACTCATTACCTGGACATACTTCTTCACTACCAGATTGTACATATTGATTCCTACTAACAGTATTCCTGAATTGTCTAACACGTGTTTCAGTTTGTATATTTTTGTTTACTATAACTTACATTTTTTATCTCCATATCAGCTTTTGTTATTTATTATTTTGTGTGGTTTCTCAACAAGAATCCACAACAATAATGCCTTCAAGAATTTTTGAATTCATCAAAACAGAAACAAAAAAATTAAATTCAAAAAGTTTTTGTGTTACATTAAAATCTATATAAATTCAAAAAAATCAAATCACTATTTTTTTTATAATTTTCAAGTTTGAATTTTTAACTCTTCCCTCCTCTTCCGGACACAATGCTGAAGGTTCAAGTCCGAGATGAAGGGCAGATGTTCAATCCTATGATCATTTTGACCCCAAAAATATATTATATGTCTATAGCGAGAAAGTGTGGTCCGAATTAGAGGTGTTTCAGAGATACAGACGGATAGATAGAATTTTCCGTTTAGTTATGGAGACGATACACAGGGTGTATCAAAAATACTTTTACAAACTTTGGGGTCGGATACCTCACACCAAACAAAAACAAAAGTACATATAAACATATGTCAGCAAATCTTTGATTTTTGAGTTATTAAGTTTTTAAAAGATTTACGATACACGACGGTGTGTTGCCATGTAGACTAGGTTGCATTTGTTGTTCGTGTACATTTGTGGCTAGTCTGTCTTCACCGTGTACGGTAATGAGTTGAGAAGTATTCCGTTTAACAATAGCAGGATTTTCACATTATGATCAGACAGATATGAGCCACGATATACGGCCGCGATAATCTCCGTACCTTTCCCTAATATATATATAAAATTAACTATAGTAATAAAATACCAATAGTAACAGAACTCTGCCGAAACTAGTATTAATTAAGCTATAATTTAAATCGTCTTGTACAACCCACCGAGAACGAACTCGGAGGGAAAAGAAGGGGAAGTAAAAAAAGAAACAAACGAAGTACATGAACAAAAAGGCAAACAGTCGTAAGAAAGAAAAAAAAACCAAGACGAAAACCCTAACACTAAAGCGCTCAATATGACAGTAGAGCAAACAAAGACAGAAAATCTAAGCAATAGCCAACAACCTACCACGGTTTCGCCCTACGGCTCCTCAGGGAAATTGGCCAATTTCCCTGACGAGCCGAAGGGCGAAACCAAGGTAGGTTGTTGGCTCTTGCTTAGATTGTCTGTCTGTCTGTCTGTCTGTCTGTCTCTCTCTCTCTCTATATATATATATATCGTACTTTTTAATATTCTGTGCGAAGTTAACATTTATTTATTTTTCAACGGTCTGAAGGAGGGAATTGCAAATTTTTTAGAATGTTGAAATAAATTCTGGATTTATAAGCATTTAATTATGTGTTGAGTTTTTCTCTCATTGTTTTATATTTCTCTGGATAATATCCATTGAGCTCTCTATTTGTTCCCAGAAATATATATATATATATATATATATATATATATATATATATATATATATATATGATGGATGTACGTTGTGGTGCAGTTCCAAGAAATCGGGGAGCCAAGTTCGAATTCCGGTTGAATGCCCTGCAGTCACTTACGCGCAAATACCCTTGTGAAATATATTATTTCGTCCCTTCACTCCATTTGTGGGTTAAATAACAGGGCAGATTGGGTTCTATAGCCTTGGCTGGCAACCAGTCTACGAGAGTAGGTAGTAGCAACCTGTTGCGGGATAATTAAAAAATACCTACCTAAGCGCTGCGGAGCGCATTCAGGGCACCTGACTCTCCGGTAAGTCTGGCCTATGTCGTGCCACCGGACCCTGATGGAATGGGAAGAGAGAGTGAAGCTGAAGACCATGCGCAACTCTCCCTCACTTAAATCCAATTAAAGCGCAAATAATGACTTTTACCGTCACTTCAAAGCCCCGCAGCTATAGACAAGTGGCAAAAAGCGACAGGTGTGGATAAAACTGGCGGTTGCGACCACAACTCTGCTGCAACAGGCTCTGCCGTGCAAAAGATTGACCTTATCAGCCGCACCCATCAAAAAAAAAACAAAAAAACCTTAGTGACTAGAAGTCGTGGTCTTCCTCGCCTGCGAAGGACAAACATAAGAGAAGATATATATATGTATAGTTTTCGTTTAAATTCTGACAACTTACAACTCTTATTTCCAATTTACTACCCCACCTACATCTCACACACATTTCGCCAAATATAAGAAAAAGAATTTCCATTTCTTTTCACACTACCTTATGAGACATTGTCCTTTCAATGTTGAAAGAAAATGTTCACTTTGTAGTAGATAAAAATTTGTACATGTTCTAAACTATAATTTATAATAAATATTCACAGCTCTATTTTATACCGAGCACTGCTTTAAATTAATGTTTTGAACGTTGTCGGTTTTTTCTTCGTTCCTTATTCACTTGGGCATATATATATGTAAACATGTTACGGAAATTAACGAAGATTAACGAAACTTGGTTATAAACAACCGACAATTTGAAATGATTTGTTTGAACATTTTTGATCGATACTCATATTTAAGTAGATATTCTGGTTCTTTTAATTAAACAGTATTATGTATTTATATCTACTGGCCTGATTATTTACGATAAATCAGGCCAGTAGATATAAATATATAATAGTGTTTAATTAAAAAAAACAAACAAAAAAAAAACAGGATATCTACTTAAATATGAGTATCGATCAAAAATAATGTTCAAACAAATCATTTCATATATATATATATATATATATATATATATATATATATACGCTAAAGAACCAAACAGTGTTGTGACCAACAGACATCTTGCTAGACGACCTTAGACAAGAAGAAAATCTTGAACAAGGAAATAAAAAGGAAAAACTAAAAGGCAAATACCTACCTACGCAGTAAATTAAAGTACTCAACAACTAAACTATGTAGGTAAAGCCAAAATGTTTAACAATGTGCACGAGAAGAAGAGCAAGAGTCGCTTTATGGATGTTAACTCGTTAGACAAGCTTGAATATTGCTGACGTTTTAACGTAATTTATTATTGTCGGTCTCATGACCGGCAGAGACTTTTGAAACTGGTGTCTGACATACTTTTCTGTAGACACAGAAAACAAGATCTTCCGGCTATCTCTTTGTGGCCTTCGTCAGGGTCAAGAGCCCAGTGCATATGTCATTTGATCGTTGTTGAGGAATGTCTCATCGTTGATTTATACTCTGTCAGCATGGCTAAATCAATGACTGGCTTTTTAACAGACAGACTGTGATACGACTATCCCGATATTATTACATCTGCCTACTCTCTTTATTTGAGATCAGATATTCGCACTGCCTTAGATCCACTCTATACAATCTTTCTCCGCCTGTTTCTATTACATGCAATTTCACATTCGGGATCGACAATTTTATATAATGGTAGTGAATCTTTGACACAATCTTTGAACTGTTTCTTCGGTTTATACGGTGAAGAATTGGTACCAAAAATTCACAAGCCGTATGGCGTGACCCAGTCAAACAAGTCGATGTTGGTTAATGCGTGCTTCTATAAAGACCGTATTCACTTTTCCAATTTTTTATGTCTGGAGAGTGGGTTATCCAATGGATTCGTGGGACTAAACTTAAGCATCACCGACGAAAGTGATCGAATTGCATCAGACGTCTTCGTTACACCACCCACGTTTCGCATTAGTACAGGAGACATGTTACCCTACATCGAGTTTCCTGTTCTTTTTTATTTCCCTCCGCGGTCACACACGATCTTTCAAAGCAGAGGAAGCGTCAGTCTCTTTTTTCAAGCGTAAGAAAAGAGTGCTAGACTGCTACGTGATGTCAGTTCTTCAATACGGCTGTGAATGCTGGACAATATCATCGAAAATGAGGACAAAACTAGAAGCGGCCGAAATGTGGTTCTACAGAAGGATGCTACGGATATCGTGGACTGAGCATACAAGCAACGACGAAGTGTTAGAAAGAATGGCAACAAAAAGGAAATTGATGCTGAGCATCAGGAAGAGACAACTGAAGTTCATGGGACATGCAATGAGGAAGGAGAGCCTGGAGAACCTGATACTGACTGGACAGATAGAAGGAAGGAGAGACAGAGGAAGGCAGCGGATAACATATTTGCAGGGTCTGATCAGGTGGATGACGGAACGGGGGTTGCCAGGAGCAACAGGAGCAAACATACTAAGAGCCACAAGGGATAGGGAGACGTGGAGATCCATGATCGCCTACGTCCTGAAGGGACAGGGCACATAGAAGAAGAAGAACTATATACCAATGTTTTGTGAGTAGAAGCAGTCTATAGTGCTGCTCAGGTAAGTAAAATGTCAACGATCTTCGACTTCTTAGCGTCATTCTAAATGCGTAAACTATTTCTTGGCGAGGATGGAACATTGCTACAGTCTTGTCTAAACTGTGAGATCGAACGTCATTGCATGCCTCCAATGGCCTGTGCATAAAACAAGTATATCTGTTTCTGTACGCTAGTCCAAGTAGCAGTCATCCGCACACAGTTCTTGGGAAGGAACTGTCCAAATTAAATTGCCTTCTTAATAATGGAATCCGAAGAAAATGAGGATGATTTGTTGTAGTATACGTGACATCGAGTTTTAGCTGTGAAGGCCTGAACTGGCAGAATTAAGAATGTACCACGTCAGGACATGTTTTTCATGGAAACAGAGATAGAACAGTGAGAGGAATATGAGATAGATAGATAGATAGATAGATAGATAGATAGATAGATATGAAGAAAATGGAATAGATAGATAGATAGATAGATAGATAGATAGATAGATAGATAGATATGAAGAAAATGGAATAGATAGATAGATAGATAGAGGGAGAGAGAGAGAGAGAGATAAACCGCTTGATATCGAGTTGAATAGAAAGAGAGACATTGCGCGATATAGTCAGAGGAAAAATTAAGCAGAAATGAAGACAGGAAGAGACAGACACAGAGAGGTAGCATGAGAGACAGACCTAGATATTGAAAGAGGAAGAATTAAGAGAAAGAGAGAGAGAGAGACAGGTAGATCTAGATATGAACAGATGTGTTAAGCAGAAAAAGAGAAAAAGAGAGAGAGATACGTGAACAGAGAGAGAGAGAGAGAGAGAGAGAGAGAGAGAGAGAGAGGGAGAGAGATATACAGGAATTCAGACGGAGATATAGAATGAGGGAGTTAAGCAAAAAGAGACAGAGCGAAAAGTAGGCAGAAGGAGAGAAAGATATGCAGAGACAGACAAACCGCGAGGTTTAATCAAATGGGGAGAGAGATATAAAAAGAGAGAGAGAAACAGACCGAGATATATACAAAGAAAATGTTAAACAGGGATAAACAGACAAACAATTTGACAGACAGACAGAGAAATAGGGAGAAGATAAATTAAAGAGATAAACGAGCAGGCAGACAGACAGACTGGCAGATAGAGAAACAATTAGAGATGCAGACATAGAGAAAGGCAGAGAAGTTCAGAGAGAAATAAAGAGGAGGGAGACAGACAGACAGACAGGCAGGCAGGCAGACCGCACGACAGAGAGACCGAGGCATAGACAGAGCGATAATTTTAAAAAGAGAGATAGAGAGAGCGTTAAAGAGAACGAGATAGGAGGAGTCAGACAGTCAGCATGGCCGAGATATAGACTGAGCAAGAATTAAAAAGAGAGAGAGAGAAAGAGAGAGAGAGAGAGTGGGAAAGAGAGAGAGAGAAAGAGAGAGAGAGAGCGTTAAATATAGGATCGTTAAAAAAGCGAGATAGGAGGAGACACACAGACAAACAAACAGTATCACAGTAAAATAATTCCACGACAATTACAAATAGTATCACAGAGAGACCGAGAGTTAAACAGAGAGAGAGAGAGAGAGAGAGAGAGAGAGAGAGAGAGAGAGAGAGAGAGAGAGCGTTAAAGATAGAAGCTTTAAAGAGAGCGCGATAGGAGACGACAGACAGACAGCATGACAGACATATCTAGATATAGACAGAGGGAGAGCTAAACGGAAAGAGACAGACAGACAGTCAGACAGACAGCGCAATAAAACGTCTGTGACTCAGGTGATCATCTGGTAAATGTCAGTCTTAGTTTATTTTCGTCTAGCTTGAATTCAATATCGCTGACTTCAGAATTTTTTTTTTTTTGGCGAGAGGGTGGCTTGGAATTTGGCGACTTCTTTCTGCTTGGAATGTAAGAATTCAGGCGCTTCTAGAAATAATCAAGCGTTTATTTTCAACCCAATTTTCCTCTCCAGCACCCGTCCATTAATTCACGTTAATTTTGGATTCCTAAGATGCCACGTTCATTTTTTTTTTTTTGCCTCAGGCGACACTTATTTCTTCATTATTTGTTGCTTTTATTGCACCAAATGACGGCACATAAAGCAATTCTGAAATGCTTACTTCCAAGAATAACCATCCTCCTCTTTGTTGCTTACGCTGCAACATTTCAGCCAGTTTGATCTTCGGTCTTCCTTAAAGTAAAATCTCATTTGTTCAAATTAAGAGATTTTGTAATGAGTGATATGCATACGTGCGAAGTCGACAAAGTTGGGATGTCAACATTAGACATTTAACTTGAAAATCAAGAGAAAACGACAGATTAGGCGTATTAAATTAAACATATTTTATTATACACATTTAAAACATACACACACATACACACTTTTATTTGGGTTAGTGAATAAAGCTTGAAAGTGTTTTCAATGTACAGGGTGCGATGGATAAATGACGCTATTATTCATTTTAAATTTTGTGCATGTGCGTGGTTTTTATTTTTATTTTTATTTTGTTCACTGCACAATATAGTAGAGTCAGTTGGGCACCGTAGGTGAGAAAATTTATCAGGCAATTTATTCCGCCAAAAATTTAGAAAATACATGTTATACTTCTTGACATTCTCGGCGGAAGCTTCAATACGAATATTTAAGAGTTTTTGGATGTCAATTTGAAGAAAGTGAAGAGGATTCGGAAAGAGTTGGATGATATATCCAGTCAACATCATGAAGTTTGGAGTGATCACTATTGATGGCATTCATCAATAGTCTTCATTCATCTTCCCACAAAGTCTTCGATTCAACATGGAGGCCTATATCAAATGTCTGAGGAGTTATTGCTGCTTTGGGTCAAGAGGGTGGTTGCTGGAGAACTCTCTAGCAGAAGGATGCTACATCATGCTAAGCAATCAAGAGAACCCAGTTATAGCTGCCAGAAAATTTCATTGACGACATCACGCGTACATCTGGCTATGTAACTTCCCAGACTGCAACCCCTTGATTATTGCATGAGGCGCAGTTGAGAGAAATACCAACAAAACTCCTTCTAATACCAAAGATGAACCGAGAGCAAGGATTATAGCAGCATTCACCGTCTTAAATAAGGAGACCGTCTAGAAAAGTTGCAGGGGATTCTGAAGTCGATTAAAAGCTGTGGTTGAAGCCAAATTGCAATTTTAATGAATAAATTTACTCTTTCGTATTTTAAGATATTTTTCTGGTAAATATAACGTCGAAAATTTTCATTTTCAAACATCACAGCGAAATTGGGTATAAATGTCAGGGTTCAAATATTAACCGGTAAGCAATCATTTCTAATTATAAAAGACCATATGGATGATTTTTCCAATAACTGCTCTTATTGATCTATCAACACAACAAGAATGGAATTAGATAAAATAAGCCAGCAGATTATAAAAAATATGTGCTATTTATTAAGGATTCCTATACAAGAGTGGATGTGCGTTGTGGTGCAGTGGATATTGGCTCGGAGCGAGAAATCGGGGAGCCGAGTTCAAATTCCAGTTGAATTCATTGCATTCACTTACGCGCAAATACCCTTGGGAAAGGTATTAATCCGTCTCTTCCTTCCAGTTATGGGTTAAATAACAGGACAGATTGGGTTCTATAGCTTTGGCTGGCAACCAATCTACCGCAGAAAGCAATGGCAACCTACTGCGGGATAATCTTCTGCCCAGTCAGTCATGTCTCTTTCGAGACATGATCGCCCAAGCGTGTTTCACGTATGGCACTTAACTGACTGACTGATACAAGCCAACCAATGGAAGGACACAAATGAGTGCATTTCGTTTTTTTTGTTTGTTTTATTTTTAATCATTTCACCCCAAGCAAGGCGGTACCACCACTGATGCGCAGGGGGCTACATAATAGTAAAATTTAGATAGGAGGAGAGTGAAGAGAAAGACGAAGCAGTTACAGGAGGTGTCAGAGAAAGGGCAAGAGAAGGATGGGAACACAGGTGTGATGACAGTTGTAAAAGTAGAGAGAAAGTAAAAGAACAAGATACACAGGGTGATGTAGAAAGGACTTGAGTCAAGTGGGTAAGAGATGGGAATTGACATTGCATTTAAATTCTTGGAGATTGTAGCCGTCAGGAAAGCAAGTATACGGAAGGGAGTGCGAGAAAAGAAGCTGTTGGAGTAGAACAGGCGGCTGCATTTAGTTGATGTAACTGTAAATGGGTGGGACCTTGTTGCCAGTCTGGTTGCACGAGTAAATTCTTGTGGAGGGGCAACAGTGATCTAAGTTCGTAGGAGCAGAAGTCATGAAAAGCCACATCCCGCCGGTGAGAAAGTGGCTGGAGTCGAGCTGCCAGCTCGGAACCTATCACATTACAGATTCTTCTTTGATTCAGCGAAACAGATCTATCTTCGGATGACTATATATATATATATATATATATATATATATATATATATATATATATATATATATGACCTCCAAGCAAGACAATAATGCTACTAGGATGCAAGGTGTTATTGAATGTTAGACAATATGAGAAAAACTACTATTAAGGTTTTTTTTAATCATATCACTCCGAGCAAGGCGGTAACGCCACTGATGTGCAGGGGTCTACGTAAGAGTGAAAAGATCTGAAAAGAGAAAACCGGAAACCACATCCTAAACAGGAAACAAGGGATGCGCCTCTTCACCTGTTCAATAGACGTGGGTGAAGTGTGAACCGGGCGATACTTTAGTCTAAGAACAAGATATTAAAAAAGCAGAAGATAATAATCGGCATTGCATTTAGTTTTTGGAGATTAAACTTGATTTTGGAAGCAATGAGCCGGAAGTGAGTTCCATAAATGGAATAAAATGTTTACATAGACTTTAATGGGAACTTAGCCATTACAGCTGTCAAATGCAAGACCTAGTTTCTAATCTTGCAGTACGCTTTCATTCATAAATCTATGTGCCAAAGGGGAAACCGCATCACAAAAATTACTAAGAAAATATTTATAGAAAAGAAAATATTTATAGAAAAGGTATAAGGAAGCTACTTTACAGCGATGGAAAATAGCTATTTACTAAGCTTAGCTTCATTTGAAACAAGATCAGTTTGGGGGCACCCACTGAATAACCAAATCATCAAAGAAGAGAACTGGTTTGTGAGACAGGTTTCCTACCCACAGTACTAGGCGTCTGATTAACCATTTGATTGTTTGTGACTCAGAAATGTTTAGGTCCTTGGTAAAATGATGAACTGCATCCGACAGCAAGACCTCTGATTTATAGGTCTTGAGGAGCATTAAGCCACCTCTTAACTGCTGTTGTTTCCAGGTCTACTCTGACCCCAGAGTGGTAGCACTTGTTAGGGTCCGAGCTATGGGCAAATAGTTAACCCCTACTAAACCGGGGTCAAAACACTATGAAAGTATAAAAATAGGCTTTTATAGTAAAAATCCCAGGAATTTTTAAAGGAAAAATATTACAAGCAATATATTTTTGAAGGAAAATTTATAAAAATAAAAAACCGGAAAACATATTGAGTTTTCTGAAAAAAAACAAACAAAAAAACAAAACAAAAAAAAAACTACAGCTCTCTCGTCAAAATCTGACTAAACCAACCTTGTCACTACAACCGAACATTTAAAAAAGATATCCTAACACGCCAGCTTTTTGGTATTAAATAACCCACAGAGGTGTTGATATGCAGTTAAACAAAATCAAACCCAGAAATGTTCAAGGTTGTCATCCATTTTACTAAACTTACCTTGAGTTAGCAAATGATTCCATAATGGAATATCTATTTGGATTCATACTTTACTTAAGCAGCTTGTTAACCATCACTCGACAGCAAGTAGCGTGCGCCACCAGTAGTGTATTTATACAATGACTCATATGTAACAGCCTTCTGTCACAGATATAAATTGAAAATACTCCTCGTTTTTTCTATTTAAAGATTACCTTAAAAGGCATTACAAACACTTATCTAAATATTTACATAGTTACCCTGTATTCTGTGAAACCAAAACGAACATTTTTCTAATAAAAATTAAACAAAAAAAAGAAAAAAAAAAAAGAAAAAGTGGTTCGTTCGCTATTTTGATGCTACCAACGATTTTTAATTGAATAAAAGAATACGGAACAATATTAGTCGAATTGCCAGACGTAGGTGTCGTCATAAACTTTTGGTAAAAAGGAATTAAATGTGCTTTGTAATTGTAGTTCAAATGGTTTCAGTTGAGCCGAACATCTTGTTTTCATTAAGCAAATAAAGACATTGACGTCGAACATTTCAGAAAAGCGCATAAAGTAATTAAATTTGATTGGGTGAACCGGCCAAGTGAAAAAGATATAAAATAAGCTATACTGACAGATATCGAGTATGAAACAATATATATATATATATATTTATTAGTTTAAGCATTAATTTTTAATGGATACTCGTATTTGAGTGGACAGTCATTTTTTTTTCTATAATTAAACAGAATATTTAAATTACCTACCGGCCTTAGATGGTCGAGAAATCTTGTTTGGAAAATATCCAACAGGATTCGAAACTGCATACTCCCATGTACCGGGAAGATTTCCACCATTAGATAGATATAGATGTTTCGAAAATAAATCAGGAGAATATATATTAAAAAGCTTAAGAGTGGTAAAACACACCAGATCTAATGTTAGCAACTTCCCGGTATATGGTAGTATGCAGGTTCGAATCTTGACGGAAGATAGATATTTTCCAAACAAGACTTTTCAAGCTTCAAGGCCGGTGGATAATTCAAATGTATTGTTTAGTTGTAGAAAAAACCAGACTATCAACTCAAATACGAGCATCCATTAAAAATAATGTTTAAACTAATAAATTTAAATAAATATATCGGTTAAAACCAATTTCGTAAATTCCCGTACCGTATATTTTCCTTATATATATATATATATATATATATATATATATATACTAGCAGTATAGCCCGGCGTTGCTCGGGTGTAATGAAAGCTTTAAAACTAATCCATGGTCCTGGAGCTCAGACTCTTTGGACGTTGGCATGAAAGACTAAAATGTAATAGTTGTTTTCAGTTAAAGCGAAACCGTAGACTGAAAGAAAAATGAATGGATGTAAGTCAAATTTTGATTTCCTGGTATCGATATCAAATAAGTCTTTTTCGTCGTAAACTGAATTTTGAAGGCTAAATAAGTCCTCTGAGCAAATGATATCATGGCTGAGACTAAGAACTACAATTATACCTACTTAGAGCCAAACCCGAAGCAAAAACTAAAATAAAAGGGCTGAAAAACTGATTTTGATCAAACCCGGTATCTTGCTTTTATATAAATATATTATCGATTTTCTGCACTATTGTAAGAACTGCAACCTTGAAACTTCTGAATATCGTTTCTTATGGCTTTGTCTATGATGGTATCATATTTGATTAAAATCGGACCACTCCTTCTATAACCCGATTTTTTCGATTATCGATTTTCGATATTTATTGGGGTTACCTCGACACAAACTGAAAGAACACTCGCAGACGGTTATAGTACAACTGTGTAAATTTTCAAGAAAATCGATTCAGCTGTTTCGGAGTCTATAGGTAAAGGATACACAGACACACACACACAGAGACAAAGTTTCAGTTATAAATAAGTTTTATATAAGTATATATATATTTAAAAGTAGTAAACTTCCTATATGTATATATATATATATATAGATTTAAAAGTACTAAACTTCCTCGATGTAACACTCGACTTAGTAAATAATAATTACCAACCATACATAAAATCCAATGAATACCCATTATACATCCACCCAAAGTCAAATCACCCCCACCAAGTATAATCAAACATATACCCTCCTCCATAGAATATAGAATTAGTAGAAACTCTTCCAGTGAAGAAATATTTAACAAACATAAAATTCTTTACCATAAGTCCCTAAAAAAGTGGCTATATAAACCAAGATATCAACTTTATAACAAACTATAACCATAACAGGAAAAATAGAAATAAAAATATCATTTGGTATTTGGTATACACCTCCTTTCAACCAAATGGTAAACACCATGTTAGGGCAGAAGTTCCTCAATTTAATTAAAAAACACTTCCCAACTAACAACCCTCTAAGTAAAATTTTTAACAAAAATACACTTAAACTGAGTTATAGTTGCATAAATAACCTCGAAAAAATCATAACTAATCGTAATAAATATATCTTAAATCAACAAGTGGATCGAAATAAAATTAATTACCAAAATAATAAAGAGGACAACAATAAAAACCTATGCAATTGTAGAAACCCCAATAATTTCCCACTACAAAATAGATGTAAAATAAATTCAATTGTCTATCAATGCAATATAACATCAATAGAAATCCCCATTATAAATAAAGCGTATATCTTTGTATATACAAAGAACACCTTTAAGCAGCGCTGGTACATGCACTTAACTTCATTCAAAAACAACTTATATCGAAACCAAACATCCCTTTCTGCATACTTTTTGGAAATTAAAGGACACAAAACAGAAACCCAAAGTAAAATGGAAAATCCTGGAAAAAACTAGAACCTGCAACTCGCTTAACGACATCTGCCCTTTATGCTTAAGTGAAAAGCTACACATTCTAAAGTACTCCAACAATAGCGAACCATTGAACGGTAGAGACGAATTAGCAGTGTTATGTAAACATCGAAAATATTTTTCGTAAAAATTTAATTAACCAAAAAATACCTCATTCACATAAAATAATCCCCTCCAAAAAGGTAATTAATACTCATGTTTAATCCTCAAAATAAAAAAAACGAACATCGTATAAATAAAAGAAAATAAACTCACACAACATTAATAGCAAATTTATTCCATCCACTCATAGATAAAAGCATGTACCCTTTCTTAAAAAACCTTACATTCCACTATAAAAATTACCCAGACAAAACTAAAAATTGACCTGTCCAAAACTAAGCTACTCCGCACCCTTCTCCTAACCCAAGGCTGTATCACTATGGCTACAAACTGCCGGCTAAATCATACTAAACCCCCATCCCACATTCACTTACATATCATATTACCAAAAATAAATCGTTTTCACCATTTATTTTTCATTTCAACTTATCACCAGATGAGGAGCAATCGTAGCTCCGAAACTCGAAAATTTTTGTGTAGTGATACTATACTTTTATAAGGCATTGTAACAACCATTACAATATAAAGCTCTACGTTGTATCGAGCGCTCTTTATAAAAGTAAATGCATGAACAGTGGATTTAAAACCTTCGTGTTCCATAACTTTCTTACAATATATAAAAGATATGCAATAAAAATCTTTATCAGGTGCTACCGTTAAAGGATTAGCAATTCTCGCATTGTGACCATTAAGATCCGCTGGATTTAGAATTTAGACAAGTTCTAATAACACTACACAAAACATCACCGACGAAAATTGAAAGAGTACTGAAAATGTTAGGATTTCTCAAAACCTTACTGTGCTCTCATAAAGAAAAAATAAAAAAATGATAAATATACAAAATATTTATCATAAAGCCTGCCTTCTTCTCCTGGACACTTGTGGCCTAGGGGTAGAATCGCCGACTGACGCCAATTCGGTCGGGTTTCAATCCTGGGTTAGGAAGCGCCCGGAGTCTAAGCCGTACTGATGAGCTGTAATACAGCGAAACAGATCTGTCTGCGGATGACTATAGTATTTACGCTCTCACACACTGATTGAGCACTCTGGAAGAGTGAGAGGCTTTGTAAACAGTAGCTACTCCGGCATTTATGCACCGCTCATTCGATAATGAATTGGAGCACTCTAGCTATTGGGCGTGTTTATACGCGCTAAAAAGCCTGCCTTCTTCTACTGGACGCTCGTGGCCTAGGGGTAGAATCGGTCGGGTTTCAATCTTGGGTTAGGAAGCGCTCGGAGTGTAAGCCGTACTGATGAGCTGTAATACAGCGAAACAGATCTGTCTGCGGATGACTATATATATATATATAATAAGGACGTCCTTATTAAATCTCTGAAGAAGCTTGTTATAAGTGAAACATGTTAGATTAATGACACTTTTTCCTACTTGTTATTTTATTTATTCTATTCATCCTGTCGGATTCCGGTCCATATATTCAACTCATATATATATATATTTACTCTCTCATGTGCCGAAATGGTAGACCTTAAAAACAGTAGCTACTCACCGCTATTCACGCATGGTTCTAATGGCGTGTGTTTACAATGTGCATATAACGTGCTAAAATCCGCCTTCTTCCACCGTGCACCGATAGCTTAGAGGCAGAATCTCCGACTGATGTCAAATCCTGACTGGAAGCAATCGGATATCTAACCGTACTGATGAACTGTGATAAGGTGAAACGGGACTGACTATATTTCTGAGATTAGCTATTGTAACTAGATTATTTACATCTGTTGTCCTTATCTTTATTGACATATTCACGATGTTTTCGCCGTTGTACGTTTCGGCCTTCTTCAGGTGATATACGTTGGAATTAACTGAAACTGTATCCAAAAAAGGCATGGCACGTTGAATCTGATCTACCCGCATAAGCTAAATAAAGTGTTCAGTCCGAAATTCCAACATATATCACCTGAAGAAGACCGGAACATAAAACTGTCGAAATATGAATATGGCAGTAAAGATGAAGACAAAAAATATGGCAAGCCATAAAAAGCAAATTAATAAATTCTCAAACAACGCTTTTATTATAGAACTCTGTGATACAGAGATCCGAAGGCGAATTCGCATGGCGAAAGACGCTTTCCAGAAGGTGAGTAAAATATTAAGGGACAGGAAAATTTCGCTACAAACAAAGAAGAGAGAGCTAGATTGCTATGTGATGTCAGTTTTTCAATATGACGGTGAATGCTGGACATATCATGAAAGATGAAGGAAAACTTGAAGCAACTGAAATGTGGTTCTACAGAAGGATGCTGCGAATATCATGGATCGAGCATGTGAGCAATGAAGAGGTTTTGGAAACGAAAAGAAAATTAATACTGAGCATCAGGAAGAGACAGCTAAAGTTCCTGGGACATGCAATGAGGAAGGAGGGCTTAAAGAACCTGATACTAACAGGCCAAATAGAGGGAAAAAGAGACAGGGGAAAGCAACGGATAACATATTTGAAGGACCTAATCAGGTGGATGATGGAATGAGGATTGCATGATGTAACAGGAGAAGGCGTGCTAAGAGCCACCAGGGATAAGGGAACGTGGAAGGCCATGATCACCTACGTCCTGAAGGGACAAGGCACATAGAAGAAGAAGTGCTTTAAAAAATGTAAACACTAGTTTAGAATACTCTGTTAGAAATAAAGTAAATAAGCAGAAACCACGTAAACGTAACATTCTTTGGTTTAACCCCACCCTTTCAGCCGTACTATCAAAATAAACATTGGAAAATTCTTCCTAAATTTAATTCACAAACATTTTTACCATTCAGCTAGTTGAAGTGCCATATGTGATACACGCTTAGGCGATCATGTCTCGAAAGAGACATGACTAACTGGGCAGAAGATTATCCCGAAGTAGGTTGCCATTGCTTTCTACGGTAGACTGGTTGCCGACCAAGGCTATAGAATCCAATCTGTCCTGCTATTTAACCCATAACTGGAAGGAAGAGATGGATTAATACCTTTCCCAAGTGTATTTGCGCGTAAGTGAATACAGTGGATTCAACTGGAATTCGAACTCGGCTACCCGGTTTCTCGTTCCGAGCCGATATCCACTGTACCACAACGCACATCCTTTTTACCATTCACCTACACTAAAAAAAATTTCAGCAGAAACAATATTAAAGTTGGTTAAAAACATTATAGGAGAATACGAAACGAGGTGGCCAAACAACGTATACTTCGTCAGGGAAAACTACATGAGCAGGTGGTAAAAATAATGAAAAGGAAGTAGGCTTAATATTGGGCGAAGAAATGAAGAAATGCATTCTGGGATACTGATATCTCTCCGAAAGAGTTCTCTTGCTGAAACTGAAAGGAACACCCTTCAACACAGTTGTTATAGTAATGTATGCACCGAAAACGCAAATCACTGAGGAGGAAAGTGAATATTTTTACTCCATCCTGAACAATACCAAGGCCCAGTGAACAACACAAAAAATTAGATTTATCTTAGGAAACTTGAATGTCTAGGTAGGTAAGGATAGGGAAGAGCTAACAATTGGCAACTTCGGACCAGGAAACCGCAATGATCGATGAGAAAAATGGATCCAATGGTGCACAGCGAATGTCCAGGTAATAACCAACACCTAGTTTCAAGAACACCCAAGACGATTATGGACATGGAGAAGCCGAGGAAGAGAAACGAAAAACCAAATCGATTATATAACTATAAACAGGAGATTCAGGAATGCAGTTGTTCATTGCAAAACTTATCCATATCATATGCAAACTAAGCATGAGATTTCGGAATCTGAAGAAGCCAAGCGTAGCACCCACTCTGCAAAAAAACAGATGTGTGAACGAACACAACCTGCAGAAAAAATGCACATAGTATGAAAAATAAATACGAGGAACAAATTGGAAACGGAAACTCAAAATGGGACACAGTAAAGGAAGGGTTAGTGACATCAGCAAACAACATTGTCCCAAAGGAAAACAGACGTAGAAGAAAAAATGAGTGGATAACTGGTGATATTCACGACAAGATGCCAAGACGACAGAAAACGATGCCGAAACATGTAACGGAATACAGAAAACTACTCAAGGAAATAATGAACAAATGCAGACAGGTTAAAGAGGAATGGCCCAACCAAAAATATGCAGAAATAAAAAAATTGATCATTAATAAAGGAGACATGCATAAAAAAAGAGAATTGACAAGAATAAAGACATGCTCCTCAACAGGATGTATAAAATCCAAGGATATTAGAGAAAGAGGAAATACTTCAGCAATGGGAAGAATATATAAGAGATCACTTCCACGACAAGAGAGAGCGAACGACAATACACAGGGATACCGACTGACCGGAAATATTGAAATCCGAAGTGGAAGCTGCAATGACCATACTGCATAGAAACAAAGTAGATGGACTAGACGTCCTTGTAAAAGAGATACTGACAGGGTTAAACGATTTCGGTGTAGACAAAATAACAGAAATCATATATAAAATCTACAACAGTGGTGAAATACCGGAAGACCTAAGCAGATCGATTTTAATAGCACTGCCTAAGAAACCAGGTGCAAAGAAATATGGACTTAAGCGAACAATCAGCTTAATGAGTGTTAGGGCGCCGCCCCTATTGGACTACATAATGAACTGTTCCCATTGCTATATATAGCAATGGTGGATTCTCTACATGGAGAGTTGTGAGAGAGTCGTACGGGTTCGTACAGAGTCACCTTGAGAGTTAGACACACTTCCGGTGGCGTACCGGAAGTAATCACTTATACACACGTCTTACGACGGATTGGACTATTGTATCGCTTCTATTGTAAATACTACTAATTCACTTCTGTACTTACTAACCGTCTTTCCGCGGAATACAACTTATATTCTGATTCTGTTGTTGAGTTATTCATTTACACTTGGCGACATAACAATGAGTCACATAATAAAACTCATCATCCAAATCCCTATGAACAGAGCGCGCACCAGAATCTGGCCTGTGATAGGAAAAGAACAGTGCAGTTTCGGCAAGGACATTGGATTGGAGAACGCGATATTTTTGCTTAGAATGTTATCAGAAAAGGCAATACAAATGCAGATGTGTACACGTGTTTCATAGAATACGCAAAGGCATTCCACAAAGTAAGACACAAAATCTTGATAGAGATGCACACCAACGTAGACATATTCCGAAAAGACATTAGAGTAATCAAGAATCTCTACTGTCAGCAAACCGTCTGCATACAGACAGGAAACGAGTTCATCAGATATCAGTCAATCAGTTAAGTGCCATACTTGATACATGCTTAGGCGATCATGTCTCGAATTAGACATGACTGACTGGGCGGAAGATTTCCCCCCAGTAGGTTGCCATTACTTTCTGCGGTAGACTTGTTGCCGATTAAGGCTATAGAACCCAATATATCCTGATATTTTCTTCACAATTTTTTTTCATTTAAACTGAAGACGCCAAAGAGACCCTTCCTCCGGTGAAACGAGTCTTTGATAAAGATGTATTATACTATTAAGTAGTAATTAGTAGTGGATCAGTCTATTACTTCATAACAATAGAAAATCGCTGGTAAAGATTCTTGATTACTCTTAAGTCTTTCCCAAATATGTCAAGGCTGCCGAGCATCTCCATCAATTCTTTGTGGCGTATTTTGGCAAACGCCTTCGCATAATCAATAAAGCACAGGTATAAGTCCTTCTTCATTTGTATTGCCCTTTCAGAGAGCATCCTAACAATAAATATGGCGTTCCTTGCTCCAATGTCTTTGACGAAACCGCACTGTTCTTGTCATATCTCTGGCCTGATTCTGCTTCTCGCTCTATTCATCAGGATTCGGACGATCAGTTTTGTTATATGGCTCATTAAACTGATGGTTCTGTGGAGTTCGCACTCGTTTGCTCCTGGCTTCTTAGGCAGTGCTATGAAGATCGACTTGCTGAGGTCATCTGGTATTACACCACTATTATAAATTTTGTCTATTATTTTTGTAATTTTCTCTATGCCAAATTCTTCCAGGGCTATCAGCAGCTCTATGACTATGCCGTATGGTCCAGCTGTTTTGTTTCTATTCAGTTTGGCTATTGCAGATTCCACTTCAGACTTTAATATTTCCGGTCCGTCCTCATGTTTGTGTATTATCGGTTGCTGTCTCTTGTCGTGGAAAAGATCTTTTATATATACTTCCCATCGTTGAAGTATTTTCTCTTTCTCCAAAATGATTGTTCCATCCTTGGATTTTATGCATCCTGTTGAAAGCAGATTTTTGTCCTGTCAGTTCTTTTATTTCTTTATCCATGTCTGCTTTATTTTTCCTGCTCAATCTCTCTACATCTGCACATTTGTCATTGAGCTATTCCTCTTTAGCCTGCCTGCATTTTCCCCTTATTTCCTTGTGTAGTTCCCTGTACCCCATTCCATATCATTTTCTGCCTCCTTTGCATCATGTCAAGAATCTCTTCAGTCATCCACTCGTTTTTTCTTCTGCGCCTAATTTCCTTTGGGGTAATGTTGTTTGTTGATGTCACTATTGCTTCCTTTAGTGAGTCCCATTTTGAGTGCTCTTTTCCAATTTGTTCTACGTATTTGATTTTCACGCTGTTAGTGTATTCTTTCTGTAGGCTGAGGTCATTCACGAGTGTGTTGTCTTTCAGTTTTGGTGCTGCACTAGGTTTCTTCAATCTCCGGAGTTTTACCTTTAGTTTGCAGATGACTGGGACGTGGTCGCTTCCAAATTCGGAGCCTGGATGGCCTTTGCTTTGAACTCCTGCACTCTAAATCTCCTGTTTATAGTTATGTAGTCGTTTCGATTTTTCGTGTCACCTCCTGGGCTTCTCACTGTACATAGACGTGGTGGGTGTTCTTGAAACCAGTTGTTAGTTATTACCTGGTCATTTCCTGTGCACCATTGGATCCATTTTTCTCCTCGTTAGTGGCGGATTACTAAACCAAAGTTGTCATAGCTTCCCTCTCCTTGCCTACTTTGGCATTCAAATCTCCCATGATGATTCTAATTTCTTGGCTTTTACATTGAGCCTTGGCATTGTCTAGAGTGTAGTAAAAAGATTCTATTTTTCCCTCAGTGCTTTGCGTTATTGGTGCATAGACGACTACAGTTGCTACGTTAAACGGCCTCCCTTTCAGTTGGACTCTTTCTGAGAACTGGCAGTATCTCAAAACGCATTTCTTCCTTTCTTTGTCCGTTGTTAAGCCGACTTCTTTTTTGTTATCTTTGCCTCCTGCGTATATTATCCTATGGTTGTCGCTGCAGAAGTCTCCATTATTTGGCCATCTGGTTTCGCATATTCTCAGAATATTAATGTTCAGTCTGTTCATCTCCTGCTTGACATTCTCTAGTTGTCCGCAGTTGTTGATCGTGCTGACGTTCCATGTCCCCAAGGTAATCCTTTCTTTGTTGCGCACAGTCGCAGGGTAACGGTCCAGAGACACCTGTTGCTCATGTCGTTCCTTCCCGGGCGAGGGGCAGATTTTGGGAAAAAATGTTCCCTTTACGCCGTTGTCGCTAACAGTCGCCGGACGACGGTCAGGTGACACCTGTTGCCTATGTCGGTCCTTAACGGGCGAGGAATTGCTCCTTTTGAAAGCAACCCCCTTCACGCCGTTAGGTTTGATATATTTATGTTGTACAGCCATGATTATGCGCAGGATAAATAGATAGTGGAGTGCCTTCTCCATGGTGATTTATTGAGACACCACCTCTAGTTAGCTGGCTGTTGACTCATTAAGAGTTCCTCCGCCCTTTGTAGGTTTAATTTTTTTTAAACTACCGCGTTGCTAATATCCCGTTAAAAAACACGGGGTGTGTGG
>JBBBDQ010001122.1:3390000-3455000 GCA_037127315.1 Ascarosepion bandense
GTATTTTTATAAACACTTATATAGATATACAAAAATAGCTTTACTAAATAGTGTAATAAACAAAGCATATAAAATATTCGCTTATTTTTTTATAGAGAATTTAAGAATACAGAATAGATATTAATTAACTGTAGTTTTCCAAATTAAGTAATAGATAAACAAATTAAATTGGTGTCAGAAAAAACAAATAAGAAAATGAAAATATCTATTAAACACCGAAACTAATTACAGAAATAATTACGAATAAAAAGAAAATATAATAAGAAACTTAATACAACGAATTTTCTGGAAGCAAAAAACAAAAACAAAAACAAAAACAAAAAAACGAAAACGAATGTGACGATAATAGTTTGGTCTTCATGCAAATAATGTGAATAAAATTTGATTAATTATTTTGGTTTCCGTGAGAACGACAATGGCTCTTTAAGCCAGCAAATGACTTACAACACACACACACACACACACACACACACACACACACACACACACACACACACACACACACACACACACACACACACAGAGGTTTCGATAGATAAATCATTGTCTAATTTACGCCAAAATGAAAATAACACTAACTTCTCATTTTAATACATATATTAACCAAAATTACACAAATATATCTTGAAATACCAAAGAGTAAATTTATTCAGTAAAATCGCCAACGATATCAACAACGACTACCAGATGACTTCGGAATTTCTTGCAACTCTTTTGGTTCGTATCCTTGTTTAATTGTTGAATGCTGCCATACTCCTTGCCTTCAGTTCATCTTTGATATTACAAGGAGTTTGAAGGTCTCTCACTCAGCTGCTCGCCACATATAATATTCAAGAGGATTTCAGTCTGGGGAGTTAGGTGGCCAGATGTAAGAGGTCGCAAGAATTGTCTGGGTTGTCCTGCTTGAGTGGAATGGTGCAGAGTCCTGTTGCCAGACATAGCGTTTTCCAGTAGCCACCCTCTTTACCTAGAACATGACTACCTCCTCAAGACACTTGATGTAGGTTTTCGTGTTGAGTCTTAGGCCCTCATAAACTAATTCGGGATTTTTTTATTGTTAGAACAATCAGAGTGACTTTTCCGAGCTGTCGTACCCTCGTAATCACTATTAGACTCATCCAACTGCCCTGTCCTCAAATTAATACCCAAACACACGGAAATGTTCATACTGGAGCTTTCAGCATGAATTACATGCAGACCAAGATGCCGTTTCCAAATTTCTTGCGGATTGAATTGCATCACATTTTTCTCACGGACAGTGCCCAACTGACCCTACTACAATGTGCAGTTGACAAAATCAAAAACAAACAACGCGCATGTTCGAAATTAAAAATCTAAAATGCGGACAATTTACCCAGCGCACCCTGTAAATCTTCCGTTTACTTTTATTTTTTACATGGGTAGAAATTACAGTTTTGTCTCCTTGTTTTTTGATTTTACAGGCAACCGTGTGTAAATAAAACGTTATTTTCGTTCAGTTCTCAGTAAAAAATAAGCGTTACTTTCAGAAAATGCAGTTAATTAATTATTACATTTATTCAGTCAATTAAGTGCGGTATGTGATTCACGCTTGGGCGATCATGTCTCGAAAGAGACATGACTGACTGGACAGAAGATTATCTCGCAGTAGGTTGCCCTTGATTTCTGCGGTAGACTGGTTGCCAGCCAAGGCTATAGAACCCAATATATTCTGTTATTTAACCCATAACTGGAAGGAAGAGACGGATTAATACCTTTCCTAAGGGTATTTGCGTGTAAGTGAATGCAATGAATTCAACTGAAATTCGAACTCGGATCCCCGATTTCTCTTTCCGAGTCGATATCCACTGCACCACAACGCACATCCATTACATTTATTATCTATTGCTTTCATTTTTTAATTGCGTATATATATATAGCTGTAAAGCATGCTCTATTTATAGGTAAAAGGGCTCAATAACACCAAACGGCCATCGTCTATTTCATGCTTGATCACAATCTTTAGACAACGGGTGTTTTGTGTTTATAAATTTTGGTCATGGTATATTAGGGGAACCAGTGTATCTTAACAGTTATTGGGTAAACAGTAAAAGTTTTACTTTGTGTCAGAAAAGAAAATACTTTTAGGAATACAAAAAATATTAAATAAAAAACTTCATCGCCATACTTTGATAGTTGAATTTAACAATATATATAGAGTTTTCAGGTGTGTTATATTTATAGGTTAAAGTACTCAATATCAGAGATAGAGCGTATGTAAATATGAAAGAGGGCCTGATGATTGCGCTTAGCGTGAAACAGTCTGTCGCCCCTGAGTGTTGGCTTCACTGTTCAATCTTATATATATATATATATATATATATATATATATAAAACAGAAATATGGTTGTTCCAACGAGAGAAATTGATATAGAAGAAAAAAGTGCAAGAAGCCGTGAACGTTTTATTTAAAATGTAGATTTATTGTTATTATTATTTTTTTTATTAATATTACTTGCTTTTTGTATAATATGTTAAGTGTCAATAATGGGATTTGTGTCGTTACACGTGTTTCGAGTCCAAAGTGGTGAACGAAAGATGAATAATTCTTAAAACAGGAAGAGATTAACGAGCGAGTATGAAAAAAAAAAAAAATAGAAAAAAGAAACAAACACGCATGCATATGAACTTTCTGACCTGCTCACCTACCACTTTTCTACATATACACAGTATTTTCGGCCGTCTGAAAGATAAACGGATCTCGATATGTAAAGTCACATATTTATTCACCTGAAGAAGGTCAACTTTGGACTCGAAACACGTGTAGCGACACAAATCCAATTATAGACACTTAATATATTATACAAAAAGCAAGTAATAATAATAATATTATTAACAATAAATGTAGACTTCAAACAGTGCGTTCAGGACTTCTCGCCCTTTTCCCTTATATATATATATATATATATATATATATATATATATATATATATATATATATATATATATTGTGAATTTAATATATATTGTGAATTTAATATCAGGCTACAGCAATATTGAACAAGTAACTTGCAGGGTTAGAGGGAGATAACTCATGACTTCAAATCGAGTCTTTACGCAAGGAATGGAGTTCATAAACCCCAGTGATTTTAATAAAGGGTTCGGTTCAAAATTTCTAGAGCCTGAAGAAGGCCGGAACGTACAACGGCCAAAACGTCGTACAAATTGCAACAAAGGTGAGGGAAAGAATCCGAATAATTTAAATACTACCTCATCTGAGAAATACAGACAAATACTAATGTGGAAGCAATCATTATTAAATGCTTCAGTCAGTCAGTTAAATGCCATACGTGATACACGCTTTGGGAGATCATGTCTCGAAAGAAGATTATCACGCAATAGGTTGCCGTTGCTTTCTGCGGTAGACTGGTTGCCAGCCAAGGCTAAAGAACCCAGTCTGTCCTATTATTTAACCCATAATTGGAGGGAAGAGACAGATCAATACCTTACCTAAGGATATCTGTCCGTAAGTGAATGCAAGGAATTCAACTAAAATGCGAACCCAGCACCCCGATTTCTCGTTCCGAGTCGATATCCATTGCACCACAACACCATGACTAAAATCATCGTGTTAATAATAACCTCTTTTTAAAGTTCTCGTCTGTTTAATTATTGGACCAGTGAAAAGGATAGCTATAATAATGAACAAAGAAGCGATCAGTTGTATAGAGTCTACTGAGTAAATATTTCAACGTCAACAGTCAAATATAAAAGTTACTAGCAGTATAGCCTGGCGTTGCTCGAGTGTAATGAAAGCTTTAAAACTAATCCATGGTCCTGGAGCTCAGACTCTTTGGACGTTGGCACGAAAGACTAAAAAGCAATAGTTGTTTCAAGTTATAGCGAAATCGTAGACTGAAAGAAAAATGAATGGATGTAAGTCAAATTTTGATTTCCTGGTATCGATACAAATAAGTGTTTTTCTCTTCGTAAACTGAATTTTAAAGGCTAAATAAGTCCTCTGAGTAAATGGTATCATGGCTGAGACTAAGAACTACAATTATACCTACTTAGAGCCAAACCCGAAGCAAAAACTAAAATAAAAGGGCTGAAAAAATACAGACATACTTGCAGATAAACAGACACACACACAAAGATCTTGCCTTTTATATATATATATATTATCGATTTTCTGCACTATTGTAAAAACTGCAACCTTGAAACTTCTGAATATCGTTTCTTATGTCTTTGTCTATGAGTTTGATTAAAATCAGACCACTTTTTCTATAACCCGATTTTTTCGAATATCGATTTTCAATATTTATCGGGGATACCGCCACACAAAACTTAGCTAAGAATACTCGCAGACGCTTATAGTACAACTGTGTAAATTTTCAAGAAAATCCGTTCAGCCGTTTCGGAATCTATAGGTAACGGACACACACACACATACACACATACACACTCACACACAAAGTTTTATTTATAAATAAGTTTAGAAGTGTATTTTGTTGGTCTTATTTCTCTTTTGACTTTTGGGCAATCATTATTTCGCATTTTCGTTACACTTTTTAAAGAAAAAACCATGTAGTTTTTGTTTGTTCATTTCTCGTTAGTATTTTTTCTCCACTTTTCTATTTTTGTTTTGTTTCTTTTTATAATTTCGTATTTTTTATATTTATTTGTTTTTTGCCACTTCTTATTTTTTCATTCTTTTTAATTTGTCTGTTCTCCCTTTCTTTTCTCTGGATTGATTTTTCTTTTGCTCTTTTCTAGGTTTTTGTTTTATTCGAAATTATAGTTTTCTTTTTTTTGTTTTTTTTTAAATTAGTTTTTTCCTTGTATTTTTCTTTACTTTTTCTTTTCTAAATTTTCCTTTTGTTACTTTTCCAATTAGATTCTTTCTTTCTTTCTTTTCTAGTTTCTTTCCTTTTTTTCTTTCTCTTTGAAGACATAGCTTTCTTGCTTAACTTTTTCTTTTAAAGCTTTTGGAAATTTTTTTTCATTCTTTCTCTCTTTTCGAATTTGTCTCTTTCTTTTTGCTAAATTTTCTAATTATTTTCTTTTTTCTCTGTTTTCTAGATTATTTTTGTTTTTGTTTTTAAAATCATCGCTTACCTTTCCTTCACTATTCTTTTTCTGTTTATCTTTCTTTTTTATTTTCTCTCTTTCTTTTTGATTTTCTCTCTTTCTTTTTGTTATTTTTTCAATTAGATTCTTTCTTTCTTTCTTTCTTTTCTAGATACGTTTTTGATTTTTCTTTCTCTTTGAAGTACTTTTTAAAAATGTTTCATTTCTTTTTTTTTCTTTCATTTTTCTTTATTTACGATTTTTTCGTTTCTTTTTTTCTTACTTCTTCTTTTAGTCTTTCGTTCTCTGTTTTCTATTTTCTTTTTCCTTTCTTTTTGAAATTATCTCTTTCTTGCCTGTCTTTTTCAAAGATTTAATTGTTCTTTTTCTATATTTCTTTTGTCATTGTTTTTTAATTTCTTTCTTACTTTTTCTTACTTTTTTATTTTGTTTCTTTATTTCACGTTTTTCTAGATTCTTCAGGTTTCATTTTTTTCTTTCTGTTTGAAGTCATCACGTTCTTGCTTAGCTTTATCCCTTAGATTCCAGTATTCCTTTTTATTCATTCTTTCTTTCCGTCTTTATTTTCGAAAATCTCTTTTTCCTTTTGTTAATTTTCCAAATTGTTTCTTTCTTTCACACTTTTCAAGATTCTTCAGGTTTAATTTTTCTTTCTTTTTGAATTCTTCTCTACTTGCTTATCTTTTTCGTTTAGATTTCCTTATTTTTTCTTCTTTCCTTTTCATTCTTTGTTTTTTTCTTTATTATTGAATATGCATCTTTCTTTCTGTTACTTTTTAAATTAGCTTCTTTCTTTCTCGCTTTTTTAGATACTTTTTGTTTTTTTTCTTTTCTGAATTCATTTCTTTCTTGCATACCTTTTTTTATATAGATTTAATTATTCTTTTTATAAATTTCTTTCTTTTCTTTCTTTTTCTTTCTTTTCGAATTTGCATTTTTGTCTTTTTCGAATTATTTTCTTTCTTTCTCTGTTTTCTTGATAATTTTTGTTTACTTTTTCTTTTTCTTTTTGAAAGCATCTCATTCTTGTTTATTTTTTTAGATTTCATTATTCTTTTGCTTTCTTTCCTTTTCCGAATTTTTCTCTTCTTTTTTGTTAATTTTCCAATTAGTTTAACTCTTTCCCTCCTTTCTAGATTTTTTGTTTTTCTTTCTATTTGAAATCATCTCTTTCTTACTTGACTTTTCTAACATATTTAATTATTCTTTTTGCTTGTTTGTTTCTTTATTTTCGTTTTTTTTCTTCTTTTTTGTTAATTTTTTATTATTTTCTTTCTTTCACTCTTTTCTAGATAATTGTTTCCCTTTTCTTTCTCTTTGAAGCCGTCTCTTTCTTACCTTTTCTTTTAGATTTCATTATTCTTTTCCTTTCTTTTTTACCTCTTTATTTTCTGATTTGTCTCTTTCTTTTAGTTACTTCATCAATGAATTTATTTCTTTATAGATTGGTCTTGTTTCATTTGTTTCTTTCTTTTTGAAATTATTTATTTCTTGCTTATCTTTTAGATCTTACCATACCTTTTCTTTCTTTCTTTCTTTCTTTCTTTCTTTCTTTTCGAATTTGTCTCTTTCTTTTTGTTACTGTTTTAGTTAGGTTCTGCTTTCTCTCTTTCCTAGTTTCTTTTTGTTTTTTCATTCTTTTTGAAGTCACTTTTATTTTGCTTACCACTTTTTTATATGACATTTTTTCTTTATTTATTTTAGAATTTCTCTCTCTTTTTTTTGCTATATTATCAATTAATTTATTTCCTTCTCTCTTTTATAGATTCTTCTTGTTTTTCTTTTTCTTTCTTTTCGAAACCATCTCTGTTTTGCTATGTTTTCTTTTAGATTTCATTAACTCTTTTCTTTGTTTCTTTCTTTGTTTTCGAATTTGTCTCCTTCTTTTTGTTACTGTTCAAATTAGGCCCTTTATTTCTCTCTCTCTTTCTATATTAATTTTGTTTTCTTTTTCGTTTCTTTTTGAATTAATCTTTTTTTTGCTTAACTTTTTCTTTTAAATTTCATTATTGTTTCTTTCTTTCTTTCTTTCTTTTTTCTTTCTTTCTGTCAGCTTTGGAAACGTCTGTCTCCTTTACAATCCGCATCTGCTTTTTATTAACATATTTACTATTCACTAAGCACTAACGGAATATTGTCAAGTCAGTCAGCCATTTCCACCCAAGTTCCCTACAGATCAATCAAACAAAAAAAAAATAAAGACAGGTTAATAAACCTAAAATTATTCGTGATTAGTGACATTTATGGATTTATTTAATCTGTAGCTTTTTCGTAAACACTTGCGATATCATTCTTTACATCCTGATCGTAATCAACGTTAGAAGTCGAAGTTGATTTTTAAAATAATTTCACCCCAAACAAGGTGAGAATGCCCCTGGTACGCAAAGGGTTACAGGGCATTAAAGCGAGAGAAAAGGCTGAGTATAGAGAGGGTTGAGGGAAGGACAAAAAGATTCAAGAAGATAGAAAATAAAGTTTGACGTTGAATTTAAATGTCTTAAGATTGCCCTTACCTGGGAGGCAAGCAAGCAGTAGGGTGTTCCACAAGCAGGAATTGTGAGAAAAGAAACTGTTAGAATAGAAAAGAAGGTTGCATTTAGGTATTTCAACACTCAAAGGTGGGACTTAATTGTCATTCTAGTAGCATGTTTAAATTTATGCGGTTGGGACACCGGGGAGAAAAGTTCGTCGGAGCAGTTGCCATGAAAATATTTGCAGAAAAGACCTTAAAGAGTTAAGAACTACTACAGAAGGTTAGCGGAAGACAGTGACAAGAAAGGACTACAAATAAACTGCGAGAAAACTGAATGCAAGGTCATCAGAAAAAAGAGCAACCCAAAATTCCAAATACAGGTGAGGGATACTAAAACCAAGCAGGTACAAAAATTTAAATACCTGGGAAGTATTTTAATTGGAATGAGGAAAGACGCATTCCAGAAACTGAGTAGAGTATTAAAAAATAGGAAAATTTCACTAGAAACAAAGAAGAGAATACTGGTTTGCTATGTGATGTTTGTTCTTCAATATGTCAGTGAAAGCGAGACAATATCATCAAAGATTAAGAAAAACTTGAGGCAACTGAAATGTGGTTCTACAGAAGGATGCTGCGGATATCATGGATCGAGCATGTGAGCAATGATGAGGTTTTGGAAAGGATGGAAACGAAATGGAAATTAATACTGAGCATCAAAAAGAGACAGCTGAAGTTTCTGGGACATGCAATGAGAAAGGAGGGTTTGGAGAACCTGATACTAACAATCCAGATAGAGGGGAGGAGAGACAGGGGAAAACAGCGTGTAACGTTCTTGACTGGCCTGTGCGGGTAGATGGCAGAACGAGGGTTGCACGGTGTAACACGGGAAAGCGTGCTGAGGGCCACCAGGGACAGGGAGACGTGAAAAGTCATGATCGTATACGTTTTGAAGAGACAAGGCACATTGAAGTAGAAGAAGAAGAAGAAGAAGCCACTTCACGTCGGTGAGAAAGTGATTGAAGTCGAGATGCTAAGTCAGGATCGATTGCATTACAAATTCTTCTTTGGATTTTGTCAAGAACCTTGGGATGAATTTTTGAATTTAAAATTCTCGAAACTATAATCAAGTCTATGGAAATTATCAAGAGGAGGTCCAGTTTTCAACAATGCTGCTCATCTTAGTGCTCAATATCAGTCAATTATGTGCCATACGTGATACACGCTTGGGCGATCATGTCTCGAAAGAAACATGATTGACTGGGAAGTAGGTTTGCCATTAACTTCTACAGTAGACTGCTTGGTAACCAAATCTATTGAACCCAATCTGTCTTTCTATTTAACCCATAGCTGGAGAAAGAAGAGAGGGATTAATACCTTTCCCAACAGTGTTTGCTCGTAAGTAAATGCAATGAATTCAACCGGAAAATCATCAATAAAATTTGTCAAACACCTCAACTGGGTCGACCTCTTGAGCAAAAACAATACGTATTTTGATCTGCTCGGTCCACTGTTGATGTCCAAATTGACATTGCTCACAAAATCAGCAACACTCTAGATACATCACGAGGACGATTACATCTTTTTTCTTAATCGATTCACCCCAAGTAAGGCGGTACCGCCACTGGTACTCAGGGGGCTAAATAAGAGAAGTATAAAAGTTCAAGCAGGAGGGGGGGAGAGCGAAGGGAAAGACGAACCAGTTACTGGGGGTGTTAGAGAAAGGGCAAGAGAAGGGTGGGAATACCAGTGTGAAGATAGTTGCGAGGGTAAAGTGAGAAAGAAAAAGAAAATACACGAGGTAATGGGGAAAGGACTAGGGAAGGACTTGAGTCAAGCACACAAGAGATGGGAATTGACGTTGCATTTAAATTCTTGGAGATTGTAGCTGTCAGGGAAACAAGTATACGGAAGGGATTTCAACAGGTAGGAAGTGCGAGAAAGGGAGCCGATGGAGTAGAAGTGGAGGCTGCATTTAGTTGATTTAACTGTAAAAGGGTGGGACCTTGTTGCCAGTCTGGTTGCTCGAGTAAATTCTTATGGAGGGGTCATCAGTGAGCTAAGCTTGTCAGAGAAGAAGCCATGAAAATATTTATAGAATAGACTTAGGGAAGCCCCATCTCGTCGGTGCACAAGTGGCTGGAGCCGAGCTGCCAGGTCGAGACCGTTCACGTTACAGATTCTTCTTTGGAGCCTGTCAAGAACCCAGATATGAATGGCATGGGCACCCGACCAGTATGACAACAGTACGAAAGAACTTTGATAAGGTGTGGCATAAGGAGGCGCCAAACAACCTCTCCATCTAAGGAATCACCGGAAAACTTTTCTCAATTATAATACCTTTGGTAGTTGTCTCTGAAGATGATACAACTCTATATGGTTGCACCTAAAAAACCCTGCATTACCAGAGCCTGGGAACTGATCACTCCTCTGATTTAGCTCTAACAGTTCAGTGGAGAAAAAACTCGCTAGTCACATTCACTGCCTCGAAAGCGAAACTAATGACGTTTCACCATCACCCTGAAGTTCTGAATATATCACAATGAATGGGTGCTCTCTCAAGGAGGCCCCTTTGCCTTGAACGCCTATCGGGATTTACGTTCACTTTACGCTGACCGCTAACCAAGTGAAAGAAGTATATACGATTCATCGCTAAAGCTGCTGGAAAAAAATGGTTGGTTCCCTCTATTGCTCCCGTAAGTACTTGATTCCTCCTAATATGTTCTACCTTTGCATGAGCGGTCAGAGGTCAGAAATTGAGTATTGCTGTCATATATATATCGGAGCTTCTCAGTCTTCACTTTCTAGTCTTGTCGACGTTCAAAAACTTTGAAAGAAATTTGGCTATTCTGCCGCTATTGTCATATAAAACGTTAAAACCCAGATGACACAGTGTTGATAGCAGACACGGAAAGGAAACTTGTTGAGTTGTGCAGGTAATAACAACGAAACAACAGAAATATAAATATAATAAAACGTATTACGGAAGAAAGGTATTTACAAAGTTGGTTAGTATAATACAGGAAAACAAGGTGTTAATGTGTACGTCTCTGTACGTGGTAGAGTGCAATTAATCACTTCCGGTTTACAACCGGAAATACACGACTGACTCGTAATTTTCGAACTGGCCTGAAAGTCTTCTCGCAGACGTCTCTAGTCCTTACGGCACTACCACCATATATAGTGCCTGGAACAGTTCGTTATACTTCAAAGGTGGAGAGCGCCCTAATAAACTACAAAACCTTCTACATATTGCAGCGAAGGAAAGCGAGAGGAAAGGACTAAGTATAAACTACAAGAAGACAAAATGCATGGTCATCAGCAAAAAGAGGAGTCCAAAATGCAAATTACAGATACTAAAATCAAGCCGATACGAAATTTAAGTATCTGGAAAATGTTCTAACAGAAGATGGATGGTGTGAGAATGAGATTAAGATATATTAGGATGGCCAAAGAAACGTTCCAAAAGCTAAGCAGAGTATTAAGAGACAGGAAAATTTCGTTTAAAACAAAGAAAAGAGAACTTAACTGTTACATTATATATTTCTTCGTGTATAGCAGAGAATGCTGGAGAATCTCCTCAAAGATGAAGAAGAGAATCGATGTAACAGAAATGTGGTTCTACAGATTAGTGCTGAGGGTACCAAGGGCCAAACAGATGACGAAGAGACTCGAATTAACAGAACCTACATTTCTTAGTTACTACAATTCTAACTCCCCAGCTAAGACCCACCATGTCACGTACAACGAGGCGAACCACCCTCATTCTCTTCGTATTCCTTTAGTAAGAAGAAAGTTCCACCCGGATAACTTGTTTCCAAGAACTGCTGCTTTGTGAGAAAGAATCTTGTGCTTTCTCGAAACAGCTGAAATTTGTTGGATACATAATGAGGAACGAGTAAATGAAGAATTAAACACTTACAGGACATATCGAAGGCAAATGGCGAAGCGAAATGGTGGATCGGAGCGATAGAAAAATCAAACATTACTAAGAGCTATTAAGAATAGGATGCTGTGGAGAGACATGATCTGCCACGTCATGATGAGACACGGCACATAGAAGAATTATATTCAGTAGGTGATTTTCTAAGCGCAGCTTAGATGTGGCACAAGATCGAGAGTATGGGACACCCAGTGAGGATCGAACTCACTACTTAGATGTAACTGGTTCTAGCGAGACAAGCTTGCTAACCATTACATCACGCCGATGTGCCCGGGTCTGTATTCAGTAGGTGGCCTACAATTGTGGACTTCCGACAGCAGTAAGCTAAGGTAAATATTTGGTGATTTATTTGAAAGTAGGTAATAAAAACTTCCTAAAATGGAAAATAAATATTAAAAAAATGTTTGAATATGTTTGAAATTTGGAAAATCACGAAGTTAACTTTTTGAAGTAAAATGATTCGACAGGAAGTGAAATGTCGAATAAAATTTTTTAGTTGAGTTGGTCTCAGTAGACTTTTGTTGACTTTTCCGGCAGTGTGAGTACATCCTGAGTTTTAAACTTTATTTAAAGTGCATAACATTTTAAAAAACAAAAGTTTAACCAGAAAAATCTACTGACTTAAATTATACTATGCAATGTGAATAAGACAGAAAAAGACCAAGATAGATAAGCAAGCTCGATAAGTTTTATACTGAATTAACAAACTGAACAAATCAGACAGCTAAAGATAAAGATATATATATATATATATATATATATATGTGTGTGTGTGTGTGTGTGTGTGTGTGTGTGTGTGTGTGTGTATATGTATGTATATATGTAGAAATAGATATATAGGATAGAGTTGTACAATAACCACTGTAACAAGAAATAATATATATGTTTTTTAGATAACTGGCCTGGAATGAGAAATCGGAGAGCCGAGTTCGAATTCAAGTTGAATTCGTCGCATTAACTTACGCGCATATACCCTTGGGAAAGGTATTAATCAATCTCTTCTACCTCCAGCTATGGGTTAAATAGCAGGAAAGATCGGGTTCTGTAGCATCGGTTGGCAACCAGTCTACCGCAGAAACAAATGGCAAGCTATTGCGGGAAAATCTTTTGCCTAGTTAGTCATGTATCACATATGGCAACCAACTGATTGATAGAATAAGCACTACAGATGATGTACATCTCTAAAAAGGATTTTTATTTAATTTTGTGAAAGTTAATGGTGGGTGGGGTCCAATTTGCTGCATAAATTCAATGTAAATTGGTCCCTATAGAAAAGTTATAAGAAAGGGTCCATATTGATTTCTGAAAATGAAAAATAAATTTTTCTTCTAAATTCATAATCAGTTTATAAAATGTAAAAAAAAATAAATAATAATTTTGAGTATTTTTTAAAAATATATTACTATTAATTAAGAAAAATCAGTAAGAATGTATGTAAAAACAACAACAAAAAAAAAACAGGTTAAACTTTTTAACTTCATTTTAAAGATTTTTTTTCTTTTGACTTTAAAAAATTATTTTGCATAAACATATTTGCTTTGGCCATCATAAGGAGATCAATTTACAAAGAATTTACTTAACTTTTATAAAATTTAATTGAACAAAATTTCATATTTATGGTCTTCTTTTATGTGCTATTTCCCTTCAGGACGTAGGCGATCATGGCCCTCCACATTTTCATATTTTTTTAGCTTTTCTGCCATGAATTTGCACAAGCTACTTAAGTATGTCACTCGCTTCTTTCCCCTGTTCCTCTTTCCCTCTATCCAACATGTGTGTATCAGATTCTTCAAGCCGTCCTTCTTCATTATATTTCCCAGAAATTTCGACTACAATTTCTTCCTGATGTTAAGTATAAGTTTCCTATTTTGTTTCAATTCTCTCCTAAACATTGTTGTTGCTCACATGTTTGGCCCATGATATTCTCAGCATCCTTCTGTAGAACCACATTTCTGTTACTTTGAGTCTCTTATTCATCTTTGAGGAAATTGTCCAGCATTCGCTGCCATACCCGAAGAAATATATAATGTAACAGTCGAGTACTCTTTTCTTTGTTTTAAACGAAATTTTCCTGTCTCTTAATATTCTGCTTAGCTTTTGGAACGCTTCTTTGGCCATCTCAATACATCTTAATCTCATTTTTGCACTATCCGTCATCAGTTAGAACATTTCTCAGATATTTAAATTTCTGTGTTTACTTGATTTTAGTATCTGTAATTTGCATTTTGGGCTCCTCTTTTTGCTGATAACCATGCATTTTGTCATCTTGTAGTTTATACTTAGTCCTTTCTTCTTGCTTTCCTTCGCTGCAATCCGTAGAAGGTTTTGTAATTTCCTTTATGTGTCTGCTATCAACACTATGGCATCTGCATATCTTATGTTGTGGCCGATAATGATGAATCCTGACATGGTTTCTAGTTCTCTCAGAACTGTCTCGCTGTATAGGTTGAATAAATTTATAATTATAAATCATTTGTTTTGATTTCCATTATACGGAATTTTTCACATGGCCGGACATTCGCTCTTGGGTGAATATCGAGAAGCAACGAACCATGTCTTCGTGCTCTAAAAATCTTTTAGGCTATTCTAAGAGGGATGCATATCGTATCATATTATTTTACCATTGTTTTCTCAAAAAAAAAATCTGTTTTGTGCTATAGAGTTACATTCTGATCACGGGGAGGCGAGTTTATCCTTCTCTACTTTAACTGTCTATGTTACTCCACCATTCCCATTGTCTGGTGCCAACCAATAACAACTTATATATATATATATATATATATATATATATATATATATATATATATGTTAGTTCGGAATTTACGTCAACACATGTTCTCTTGAACGTTCCTGATTAGGTTACGTCTTAGTTGCTGGTGGTAAGACGTATCCATCTTAAACAGCGGCAATTTTACAAAAAGAGATATGTTTTATGTCAACATCTGTAGTCACTCTTCCAAGATCATTTGCCATAACCCAGCAAAAGGGTGTAAACAAGAGAAATAAACTAATTCAAAAAGCTGAGACAGTGAGACAAGGGACCAAGTATGGATAGGGGAGTAAGTAGAGAAGTGAGAGAGAGACGAGAGGTGCGAGAGACTTGTTGGGGGGGATACTATCGTATAAGCCTAATTTTTTTTGTCATGATAAGTGGGGTGGTAGAAAAATGTGACGGGGATGAATTACAAAATCAAAGAAAGACAAAAATCTAGTATGATTCCTGGCCTGCAGTTGTTCAGAAAAACTAAACAAAACAGAGAGAGAGAGAGAGAGAGAGAGAGAGAGAGAGACAGACAGACAGACAGACAGACAGACAGGCAGACAGACAGACAGACAGACAGAAATGACAAAGAAACAAATATCAGATCGCTTTCCCGGCAAAACAATGTCCCGAAAACACGAAGATTAAATTTTTATGATTTTATTTTCTAAAAAATAAGTCATACGTATGAGAATACTCGAAATGTTAACGCATTTTTATGCCCGTCTTTCCTGCATTAATATATAGATACCCCACAAATAAAATCCTCAAAATCATTTCTTTTTTCTTTTAAAAAAAAAATCAATTTCTATTGAATTAATCAAATGCTGCGTCATGAATCAGTCAAGTGTCATACATGATACAAGCTTGGACGATCATGTCTCGAAAGAGACATGACTGACTGGGCAGAAAATTATCCCGCAATAGGTTGCCATTACTTTCTGCGGTAAACTGGTTGCCAGCCAAGGCTATAGAATCCAAGCTGTCCTATTATTTAACCCCTAACTGGTGGAAAAAGATGGATTAATACCTTTCCTAAGGGTATTTGCGTGTAAGTGAATGCAAGGAATTTAACTGGGATTCGAACTCGTCTCCCCGATTTCTTGTTCCGATATCCACTGCACCACAACGCGCCATGAATAAGACAGACAAAATCGTTTCTTTTTAATTATTCCGTTTTGATAGCTTTAATAATATGTTCCACCACTAATAAGATTTTCAAAATCATTGTTTTTAAAAATTATGTTCGTTTTATTGCAGTAATAAATTGTTGTACCACTAAAGATGTTCAAAACTGCTTATTTTAATCAATCCCGTTTTTATTGCATTAAAAATGTTGTACTACTAATAAGATCATCAAAATCGTTTCATTTTAAATATTGTGTCTTTATTGCGTTAATAGAATGTTGTACTATTAATAAGATCTACAAAACATTTTATTGCATTAATAAATTTTTATGTCCGTTGTTATTGCATTTAATAAAATGTTGTAACATTAACAAGACAATCACATTTTTTTTCAAAAAAGATATCCGTTTTTGATTGCATGAATACAATATTGTACCACTAATAAGTTCTTAAACACATTTCTATTTAATTGTGTCTGTTTATATTGCATTAATGGGATCTTCAAAATAGTTTTGTTTTTAATTATGTCCGGTGTTGCTTCTAAAATGAAATGTTGTACCACTAATAAGATGATCAAAATATTTCCTTCTTTTTTTTTAAAATATCGGTTTTATTGCATTAATAAAATCATGTACTAGTAAAGTTCTCAAAATTTTTTTTAATATGTTCGTTTTTAAAACATTGTATCACTAATGAGATATTCCAAGATTTTTCTGTTAATTAAGTCCGGTTTAATTGCATGAAAAAAATAGAGTACCACAAATAAGATCTCCAAAAGCATACATTGTTGCACAACTAAATACATCCGAAATTGATTCCTTTTTTATGTCCGTTTCCATTGCATTAACAAAATGTACAAATAATAAAATATACGAAATTATTTATTTTGAATTACAATCATTATTGATGATTTAATGAAATCATCAAAAACGATCATAATTAAAAAAAAAACGATGTTGTGCCACTAATAAGCTCTTCAAATCTCCGATTTTTTAATAATCTGTTTTAATCAGTCAGTTAAGTGCCATACGTGAAACACGCTTGGGCGATCATGTCTCGAAAGACACATGACTGACTGGTTAGAAGATTATCCCGCAGTTGGTTGCCATTGCTTTCTGCGGTAAACTGGTTGCCGACCAATGCTATAGAACCCATAACTGGAAGGAAAAGACGGGTTAATACCTTTCCCAATGGTATTTGCGCGTAAGTGAATGCAATGAATTCAATTGGAATTCGAACTCGGCTACCCTATTTCTATTTCCGAAACGATATCCACTGCACCACAACGTACATAAAAAATTATTTCTTTTTAAATATGTCAATTTGTATTGTTTGATAAAACGTCGTTCTACTAATAGGATCTTTAAAATAGTTTCTTTTTAATTATGTATGTTTTAATTGTTTAATAAAAATGCCTTACCACAAATAAGATCTTCAAATTTTTTTCTTTTCATTAATATCTGTTTTTATGTCTTCAAAATATTCTTTTAAAATTACGGTTCACACTCCACCCACGTCTATTGAACAGGTGAAGAGGCTCATCCATTGTTTCCTGTTTAGGATGTGGTTTCCGGTTTTTCTCTTTTCCAATCTTTTCACTCTTACGTAGCCCCCTGCGCATCAGTGGTGTTTTCGCCTTGCTTGGGGTGATATGATTAAAAAAAAACTAAAAAAAACAAACAAACAAAAAACAAAACAAAACAAAAAAAACGTCCGTTTAATGGCTTTAATGAAATGTCTTACAATTAATAAGATCTTCAAAATATTTTTAAAAATTACGCCCGTTTTTATATCTTTAATATATTGTTGTACCGCTAATAGAATCTTCAAACATTTTTTAAAAAATTATCTCGTTTTTATGGCTTACCACGAATAACATCTTCAAAATACTATTTTAAAATTATGTCCGTTTTAATGACTTTATAAAAAAATTCTTACCACTAATAAGAACTTATAATTTTTTTTATAATTAAATCCGTTTTATAACTTTAATAAAATATCTTACCAGTAACGAGTTCTTCAAAATATTTGTTAGAATTATGTCGGTTTTTATGGCTTTAATAAAATGTCTTACCACTAATAAAAGCTTTACATTATTTTTGAAAAATTACGTCCATTTTTATGGATTTGATAAAATGTCTTACAACGAATAAGATCTTCAAAATATTTTTGAAAAATTATATCCGTTTTTTTATGGCTTTAATAAAATGCCTTATCACCAATGAAATATTAAAAACAGTTTTTTAAAAATTATGTTCGTTTTAATGTCGTTAATAAAATGTCTTACGAGAAATAAGATCTTCGAAATATTATTTTAAAATTACGTCAGTTTTTATGATTTTATTAAAATGCCTTACCAATAATAAGATCTTCAAAATATTATCTTAAAATGATGTTAATTTTTATGGATTTATTAAAGTGTCATACCACTAATATTGTCTGCCAAATATTTTTTTTAAATGATGCCCGTTTTTATAGCTTTCTTAAACGTCTTACCACTAATAAAATCTTCAAATTATTTTTTAAAAATTATGCACATTTTTATCGCTTTAATAAAATGTTTTACTACGAATAAGATATTAAAAATATTATTTTATAATTATGTCTGTTTCTATGGCTATATTAAAATGTCTTACCACTAATAAAACTTTTAATATTTTTAAAAAATTCTGTCCGTTTTGTTTTTTTTAATGAATTGTCTTACCACTAATAATATATTAAAATATTATTTTAAAATTATGTCCGTTTATATGGCTATATTAAAATGTCTTACCACTAATAGAACTTTTAATATTTTTAAAAACTTCTATCTGTTTTTATAGTCTTAATAAAATGTCTTACCATTAATAATTAATTTCATTGGAGTAGATAGACTAAACTATCGCCCGGTTCACACTCCACCCACGTCTATTGAACAGGTGAAGAGGCTCATCACTTGTTTCCTCTTTAGGATGCGGTTTCCGGTTTTCTCTTTTCCAATCTTTTCACTCTTTTCTTTTTTTCTTTTTTTTTCAATTGGAGTAGATAGACTAAACTATCGCCCGGTTCGCACTCCACCCACGTCTATTGAACAGGTGAAGAGGCTCATCCCTTTTTCCCTGTTTAGGATGTGGTTTCCGGCTTTCTCTTTTCCATTCTTTTTATCCTTACGTAGCCCCCTGCGCATCAGTGACATTTTTGCCTTGCTTGGGGTGATATGATAAAAAAAAAAAAGATTTTCAAAATATTTTTTTAAAATGATGTACGTTTTTATGGCTTTCATTAAATGTTTTAACACTAATAAGATATTCTAGACATTTTTAAAAAAATTATGTCTGTTTTCATGGCTTTAATAAATTATCTTACCCCTAATAAGATTTTCAAGATATTTTTTTTAAAATGATGTCCGATTTTATAGCTTTAATATACTGTCTTACCACTAATAAATTCTTCAAAAAACTTTCAAAGATTTTGTCTGTTTAATGTCTTCAGTAAAATGTCTTTTTAACAAGATCTTCAAAATATTTTTTCAGATTATATTAGCTTCATGGTTTTAATAAAATATTTTATGTCTAAAAAGACAATCAAAACATTTTTGAAAATTATGTCCGCTTTTTGGCTTTAATAAATTCTCTTACTACTTTAAAGAAATTCAAAATATTTTTTTTAAAAATAAGGTCCGTTTGTATAGTTTTAATAAAATGTCTTACTACTAATAAGTTTTCTGAAATATTTTTTTAAAATGTTCGTTTTTATTGTTTTAATATATGCCCTACGATAAGACCTTGAATTTATTTTTAAAATATTATGTCCGTTTTTATGGCTTTAATAAAATGGCTAACCACTAATAAGATCTTCAAAATATTTTTTTAAATGTTATCTCTTTTTATTACGTTAATAAATTGTCTTAATTTTCACTTAAAAACTAATCCATGGTCCTGTTGCTCAGACTCAGCCTAAAGAATATTTGAAATAATTAAATAATTGCGACAATTTATCAATCGCACTTATATATATATTAGCAGTATAGCCCGGCGTTGCTCGGGTGTAATGAAAGCTTTAAAACTAATCCATAGTCCTGCAGCTCAGACTCAGCCTAAAGAATATTTGAAATAATAAAATAATTGCGACAATTTATCAATCGCACTTATATATATATTAGCAGTATAGCCCGGCGTTGCTTGGGTGTAATGAATGCTTTAAAACTAATCCATGGTCCTGGAGCTCAGACTGTTTGGACGTTGGCACGAAAAACGTAAGTTGTTAAGATTAAAAACTACAATTACACCTACTTAGAGCGAAACCCGAAACCCGTCTGCATCTCTTTCACTAACATACGTGGTATCCGCACTAACTTCCTCAGCGTAGATTCATTCCTTCACACTAACTCACCTGATATTTTAGCCCTATGTGAAACTAACCTTAACCCTTCTAGCCCATCTTCTGCGTTTTACGTTCCTGGCTACCTTCCCCTTGTCAGGAAGGACTCCAATGTTCATATGCATGGGCTTGGTGTGCATGTCAGCGAACACCTTCCCCTAGCTAGAGTGACGGAACCTTTTCGCTTCAGCTCGTAATAAGAGTAAAAAGATACTTAACGAAGCTAAGATGTTGTTTGCTGCCAGAATGAAGCAACGCATAGCATCTCCTAAGTTCGGCGCCAAAGACTACTGGCGAATCTGTAAAAGAGTACTTAACAAGAGCAAGTCCACAATACCCCCACTAATCAACAAATTTGAGGTCCTCACCTCCCCAGCGGACTAAGCTGAATGCTTTGTCCGCAGATTCTCAAACAATTTGAGTCTGGACTCGTCTGGAGTTTTTACACCCGACTTCTCACCTAGAACCGAGGCACAACTGAATGACGTCCACATTACACCCTCGCTTGTCTCTAAGATAATCTCAAAACTTGACCCTCAGAAAGCGAGCGGACGGGACGGAATCCCAATCATAGTCTTAAAGAAATGTGCCCCTGAACTTTCCTCTGTCCTTTCTAAGCTCTACAACTTCTGCGTATCTCCTTCCTGCTTTCCTGCCTGTTGAAAATCTTCCTCTGTAGTTCCTATATTTAAAAATACCGGAGAACCCTCGGACCCCGCAAATTACCGCCCTATCAGCCTTCTTCCGATCTTTGGCAAAGTGTTCGAAGCCATTATCAACGCCGAAGTGGTTCAGCGTCTCACAGCACACAGGCTCCTCTCGGACAAGCAGTATGGTTTCCGCTTCACCAGGTCTACTGCTGATATGCTAACGACCATCACCGAGTACATATACCAGGCACTCGACAGGAATGGCGAAGCCCGAACCGTTGCCTTGGATATCTCTAAAGCGTTCGACAGAGTTTGGCATGCTGGCCTTCTATGCAAACTGCAGAGCTATGGTATAACTGGACATTTGTTTGAATTAATCCAGTCATTCCTCTCTAACCGCACAATGAAGGTGGTATTAAAAGGACATGCCTCCCAGAACTACCATACGAACGCAGGTGTCCCTCAAGGCCCTATCCTAGGTCCTACGCTCTTTCTGATATACATTAATGATCTCCCTGATTCCATAAGATCCCATGTAGGTATGTACGCCGATGACACCACAGTTTACTCTCGCCTCGACCAAAAATTTGGTGTAGGCGACAAAGCTAACCTTGCAGCTGAGCTTGAAAAGGACCTCCAATCCGTAGTGGACTGGGGTAAGAAATGGTTCGTAAATTTTAATGCTTCTAAAACGAAGCTACTATCAATTAACTATCATAGACAATCGCACCTACTTCCCATTAGCATGGACCAGGCTTGCTTCCCAGAGAGTAAAACACTACGCCTCCTTGGTCTCACACTTTCAGCGGACCTCAAATGGAATGACTATATCGAATCCATTGCTAAATCCGCTGCTATGAAAGTCGGTTCTCTGTGCAGGGCCCGGAAGTTTTTCCGTCTGAATATATCCTGCACATATATAAATCTACCATCCGCCCGTGCATTGAATATCTGGTCGGGTGCTCCTGCTATTCTCCTCGGGCTTCTCGACAAGGTACACCGGAGGGTCTGTAATGTGATCGATACCAACTTACAGTCTCTCTCTCACCGGCGCGACGTGGCTTCCCTGTGTCTCTTCTATAAATACTTTCACGGCTTCTGCTCCGATGAACTTAGATCACCGGTGCCCTCTAGATACGAATTTGCACTAGATACAAGGTTAGCAACTAGATCCCACCCTTTTACAGTGAAACCGATAAAATGCAACCGCAACTTCTACTCCAACAGTTTCTTTTCTCGCACTTCCTGATTGTGGAATTCCCTTCTACATGATTGCTTCCCTGACGGCTACAATCTCCAGGAGTTTAAATGTAAGGTCAATAGACACCTCCTAACACACTAACTCGCTCCCATTCTTTCAAACACTCTTCCCATCTGCCCAACCCTCATCCTCGGTATCCTTACCCATCTATCACCTTCCTTCTGACATTTCCTATATCTAACCACTCCTTCTCTTTACCTTCCCCTATGTAGCCCCATGCGCAATAGTGGCAGTGGAATGCCTTGCTTGGGGTGAAATGATTAAAAAAAAAAATAAAATAAAGGGGCTGAAAACCTGATTTTGATCAGACCCGATAAGATATTGTGGTATTGATTTCTAATATTGGAGTCAAATAAGTCATCCAAGGATAAACTAACCTAAGTAAATCCATGAAAACTTATCGCACTCATCAGGAGTAAAATTAGAGAAAATGAGCCATATTGATGGAACTTGATCGGATATCGGGGTATCGATTTCCGATATCAGGAGGAAATCGGAAAAAATAAGTAGCCTAAAGAATATTTGTGTGAAGTTTGGTGAGAATCGGATAGAAATTGTGGATTTGTATAAAGGACATACAGAGAAACAGACACACACAAACATCTTGCCTTTTATATATATATATATATATATATAATTCCAAGTGAAGACAAAAAATCTTTTCTTTAACAAATAGAATAAAGGGAACGGGATTGGTACTACCAAGAAGAAATATCATATCAAATGTAATAAAACTGAAGGGAAAATGATAAGATCAGATAAATGCGAAGGAAAGCAGACAAGAGAGGAATAGGGTCAAGGAAAAAAAAAGAGGAGGAAAAAAGTTGGTTAGCACAGAAATTCCTCGGGGTCAAACCCCTAAGTGAATCTCCATTTTGATTAGCCAAACACACACGCACAAAAAAAAACAAAAAACAAACACCCACATACATTCACAGTAAACCGAAAGTATTTGTCATTTAAATGTAAATCGTCTGCACAACCACACCAGCATCGCCTGATGATGAGAATTAATCTCGAAACAGAAATTTCCATGTAGCAATGAAAAATTGACATAACCATATAATTATATTATATTATATTATATTATATTATATATATATATATATATATATATATATATATATATATATATAGGTAGATGGCTAACTGGTTACTGTTGAATGAGTCCATATCAGCCATTATTACCAGTTTCTCGATTGAATTAATAACATATTATTCTAGTTAAGAAAACCCACTCTTGATACTAATTTCAAAAGATGGTATAAAATGACCTGGTAGGTATAGTTTAGACTTGGCCATTCTGTTATTCGAGGTGTGAAGTAGGCGAACTCCAAAACATACCCCGGGGTGTTGTATTCTAGACAAAACGAAACTATACCACGGTTTCTTATGGAAAGGCTAAACTATACCCGGCTATATCCTGGGTCGTTACGCCGAGTTTGAATCTAACTATGGTTGATTTGTTACAGCGGTGAAAATATTGACAATCCCAGCGGGTAGCACATTTGTGAAGTGAAGGAAAAACAATACCACAAATTAACCCAAGACTTGTGAGTGAAAATGGGTTTGAGATGTTTCAGAAACAGTTGATGTTTGTGCTAACAAAAACTTACAAGTCATCGTGACCGAGGGGTTGAGTGGAGTGGCCTTGTTCAACTACTGATCAACTTAAAATTAACAAAATAAAAAACAAAAACAAAAAAAAAAACACGCTGAATTCTGAATTTATCCACTAAACACCTGTAAAAGTAACCAACCGAAGACAGTGATTTCTTCTCCGATAGACAAATTACATTTGCCTAAGAATAGCCAGGAGAATAAAATACATCCAGTTTCAAAATTTAATTAACATTTAATTTTAATTTACTTTCATCTGACCAAATTACAGACTGCCAAAACTCATATAATCTTTGCTCCCAAATTCTCTCGTCTAGTCAATACGCCTGTTCTTGTTAGCCTCTGAAATCAAGGGCTTCTTTCTTGCAACTCTTCTTTGATAGCCTAGCTCTTTCAGAGTTTTTCGTACCGCATATGGTGACATTTCCATGCTGTTGGTGACATCTTTGACGCTCTGACGACTGTTTCTCATAACTTTTCTCTTCAACGCCCTTTTCGTTCGCTCAGACACGCTTGATTTTCCTGAACGTTGTTCCACACAACAATGGCCTCCTTCATTAATTTTTTTGACAATATTATTAACCCTTTGATGATTAACCTGAAAAAACCTAGCCATTTCTCTATTTGACTTGACACTGATGCCGTCTTATTGTTTGCCCGCGTTGAAATTCACAACGTGCCATGAATAAGATAGACACAGTCGTTTCTTTTTAATTATGTTGACTGCCAAAATTTATAATCTTTGCTCTCGAATTCTCTCGCCCAGTCCATACGTCTGTTCTTGTTAACCTCTGAAATCAAGGGCTTTTTTATTGCAATTCTTCTTTGATGAGTCTTTCGTACCGCATATGGTGACATTTCCATGCTGTTGGTGACATCTTTGATGCCTTAACAACTTTTTCTGATGACTTGCTTCTTCAGGGTCTTTTTCGTTCAGGCACAATGCTTGGTCTTTCTGAAATTTGTTCAACACGACAATTGCCTTCTTCATTAAATTTCTTGACAATATTATTAACCGTTTGATGATTAACCTGGGAAAATTTCTTCATTTCACTTGCCACACTGATGCCATCGCTTTATTTGGTTTCGTTGAAATTCACCAATTTCTTGACTTCCGCGAACTTTCATTGCAAAATATAAGTCAACTATCGTTCATAGATGAGCATAGCTTGATACTAACACGGTATTGTCTAAAAAAAAAAAGAAGAGACGTTATTACATAAGCCAAATTTGCTGTAATCAAGGGTGGCTAAAAAATTATCATTGTAAAATATTAATCAAATCTCGTTCATAGATGAGAATAGCTTGATACTAACACAAATTATAAACCAACTCTCGTTCATAGATGAGCATAGCTTGATACTAACATGGTATTGTCTGAAAAAAATAAAGAAGAGATGTTATTACATGAGCCAAATTTGCTGTAATCAAGGCTGGCTAAAAACTTATCATAGCCCACTGTATATGCCACTACATGTGACCAATGATCTGTTTGGATTAACGAGCTATTACCCTTTATTAGAATTGTGGATGAGTCGTTTGAAATTACAGGTGTTTGCTGATGAATACCAGGAGTGATGAAGGTTCGTTTGATATGGAAGAATCACGGAAAAGAGTAAATTAAAAAAGCTAAAAGAGGCAATTGTATGTACTATACTGATATTTATATTCTAATAAGACTGCTTGACGCAGCTGTGAATGGGGTCTGGAAAGCAGTAGCTTTTGCTAAAGAGGTAGAGCGCAGGCAGCTGATATTTGAATACGGAAAAATGTTCATAATACTACTACTACAAACAGGCCGAGGAGAGGAAGTCGACTGAGGAACGTTCAAGCTAATATGGAATAAGTTAAATAAAAATTCTCCTTTGCACCTTTAAAAAAATTTAAAGATAAACTTACGGTAAATTTTTGTTTTAGGTACCGACGGCTTTTCCTCCTTGAAATTTATCCTAAATAGCATTATTTCTGTGCAAATGTATATGCTGAACTCAAATAAACAATTAGTTATTGAAGAAACTTACCTTTTTTGCTTTGAAAGTCCATAAAAAACGAACTATATCTCGCACTTTTTCTCTCCCGTAACTCTCACGAAGTCATGTAATTAACTGCAGAATGACGTTCTACGTAGGTAGCAATTTTGGTCGAATTTTGTCCTTTCCTGAAACTTCCGGCGATGTACTTCCTGTTTTGAGACTAATAAGCGTAGAAATACAATAGCGCATTACTTTAATTACCGGAAGTAGATCGCCGGAAGTATCAGTAAATGAAGAAAAATCTGCCAAAATTCGATCACATGCGCAGTCCGCCATTCTGCAGTTAATTACATGACTTCCTGAGAGTTACGGGAGAGAAAAAGTGCGAGATATAGTTCGTTTTTTATGGACGTTTAGATAAAAAGGGTAAGTTTCTTCAATAACTAACACTTGATTTGAGTTCAGCATATACATCTGCACAGAGCTAATGCTATTTTGGATAAATTTGAAGAAGAAAAGCAAAGGGAATTAAAACGAATATTTACCAAACTTACTACTGATGAGCAAGTATACGTATCAATATCCATAATCTATAAAAACGTGAAAAAAAAACCAAACCCGAAACAAAAATGACTGTCTTTTGTCAAGTTTAACAAACATTTTAACAGCATCTTTGAATATTAAAGTCACATATGGTACTATGCTCCTCCTATATATTTAAAAAATCTAAAAATTTAGCAATGTTTTATTTTTCAAACATGGTTAGAATTTTAGAGACGTACACAAACAATTCATACATTCAGTTAATAGTATGAATGAAATCATGCTTTACAATGGTTAAAAGTATAGCTGAATGCACTCGAATACACAGAACATTCGGATAATTTCTACATAGTTCATCGCCAGAAAATTAGAAAATCATATAAACACAAGGAAAAATTAATTAAAAGTCTTAACCGCAATGCCTTGTCACTTGCTTTAAAAGAAACTTGTATAAAAGAAGGATTGCTGCCCAAATACACAGTATATACACTACCGACCATAAATATTAGGCGACCCCAGTGTTTTAAAAAATGATGTATTTCATACTATTCTTAGTATGTATTGCCAAGTGAATAATTATAAATAGAAATAGAATGGTTCTTTTGTTAACATTGCACAATAACATGTGCATGAAATGAATTTATAAATATTTAATAATTATCTATATTGCAGTTTCATCAATGAAAGAATGAAAAACATTTATTCATTGCTTCCTTGCCTTGTAAAATTTTGCAAAGTAATAATAACAAAAACCATTCTATTTTCATTTAGAATTATCCACTTGGCATAAATACTAAAAATAATATGAAATAAATCATTTCTTTTAAACACTGGGGTGGCCTAATAATTACGACCGGTAGTATATATATATATATAGAGTGCGATGTATGAATTGTAGTCTAAATTATGCGAAAATGAAACTATATTTAGCAAATTTGGCCTCCAAATATCTTTGAACTCTTCTGCAACTCTTTCTTGTTTAAATTTGTGAATGCTGCCATAATTCTTGCCTTCATTTTTGGTGTTTCGAAGATTTTTGTTGGTCTCTCGCTCAACTCCGTCACACATATACTAATTTCAAGTTTGGGTAGTTAGGTGGCCAGTCGTAAAGGGTGATATGGGTGCAGAAATTGCTTGACGGGCATTCCTGGGTTTTCCTGCTTGTGTGTCATAGTGCGAAATTCTCTTGCCAGACATACAGTCTGCCAAAAACAAACCTTTTGATTAAGGGGACCACCACCTTGACCGTGATAAATTTGAAGACTGATGGTAAGATGAATGGAGGCATAACGTCATCATAACTAGTGATTATTCTAATAACCATAATGTCGGCTGTATATATCATCCAACAATGATGACGAGAGCCTTGAAGATGAAGAACGTAGACGGCGGTCATGCAGTCTTGACATCGAACAATTGCAAGCAGTTGTTGAGGAAAACCCACATCAAAGTGTCAAAGAAATGCACTGTAACAGTCTCACGTCATTTGAAGAGAATTGATCCCTTTCTTGACCAAATAGTCACCTGTGATGAAAAGTGAATTCTTTATGATAACCGTAAACGATCAGGTCAATGGCTTGATCGTGATGAGTCCCCCAAGCATTTCCCAAAACCAAATTTGCATCAGTAAAAGATTATAGCGACTGTTCAGTGGTCTGCAATGGGTGTTATCTACTACAGCTTTCTGGGAGCCAATCAGAGCATTAATGCAGAGCTTTACCGCAATCAGCTTGCTGAAATGCATGCACTCTTGCAAAAAATGAAACCTACATTTTTTGAATCGTCATGGTCCAATTCTACTCCACGGTAATGCGTTGCCACATGTGCAAGAATGACGTTGCAAAAACTTACAGACTTGGGATACGACAGTATTTACATTATTCAGACTATTGTCCTCATCTTTGTTGCAATGTGTACGACGTTTCGGCCATTGTACGCTCCTGCCTTCTTCAGGTGCTAGGAATTTCGAACCGAACCCTTTATTATCACTGGGGTATATCATCTTACAGCTCTTACATTTGTAAGTTCAATACCACGCTACAACAGTGGTGAACAAGTAACTTACAAGGTTAGAGGGAGATAACTCATGACTTCCAAGCGAAGCATTACGCAAGGAATGAGGATGATATACCTCAAACCAGAGGTGGAATTATTTTTAAAAAATTTCGTTGCATCATTTTTATCATCAAAAACTAAATAATCTCGCCGATCTGTGACAGAGGTACATACACTACGGACCATAATTATTAGGTCACCTCAGTGTTTTAAAAAATGATGTAGTTAATATTTTTTATTATTTATTGCCAAGTGAATAATTGCAATTGAAAATAGAATGGTTCTTTTGTTAATATTGCACAATAACATGTGCATCAAATGAATTTATAAATGTTTAATAATTACGTATATTGCAGTTTCATCAATGAAAGAATGAAGAAAATTTAGGGTGATTTAGACGAGTTCACTTTTGCTTCCTTGCCTTGTAAAACTTTGCAAATAATAATTGTAAAAGAACCATTCTATTTTCCTTTTTTTTTTAATCATATCACCCCAAGCAAGGCGAAAACGCCACTGATGCGCAGGGGGCTACGTAAGAGTGAAAAGATTGGAAAAGAGAGAAACCGGAAACCACAACCTAAACAGGAAACAAGTGATGAGCCTCTTCACCTGTTCAATAGACGTGGGTGGAGTGTGAACCGGGCGATAGTTTAGACTATCTACTCCAATTGAAAAAAAAAATAAATAAAAATAATAAAAAAAAGAGTGAAAAGATTGGAGAAGAGAAAATCCGGAAACCACAACCTGAACAGGAAACAAGGGATGAGCCTCTTCACCTGTTCAATAGACGTGGGTGGAGTGTGAACCGGGCGATAGTTTAGACTATCTACTCCAATTGAAAAAAAATAAATAAAAATAATAAAAAAAAGAGTGAAAAGATTGGAGAAGAGAAAATCCGGAAACCACAACCTGAACAGGAAACAAGGGATGAGCCTCTTCACCTGTTCAATAGACGTGGGTGGAGTGTGAACCGGGCGATAGTTTAGACTATCTACTCCAATTGAAAAAAAAATAAATAAAAATAATAAAAAAAAGAGTGAAAAGTTTGGAGAAGAGAAAATCCGGAAACCACAACCTGAACAGGAAACAAGGGATGAGCCTCTTCACCTGTTCAATAGACGTGGGTGGAGTGTGAACCGGGCGATAGTTTAGACTATCTACTCCAATTGAAAAAAAATAAAAAAATAAAAATAAAGAAAAGAGTGAAAAGTTTGGAGAAGAGAAAAACTGGAAACCACAACCTGAACAGGAAACAAGGGATAAGCCTCTTCACCTGTTCAATAGACGTTGTTGGAGTGTGAACCTTGACAATAAGTACTAAAATAGTAAGAAATATATCATTTCTTTAAAAAAAACTGTAGTGGCCTAATAATTATGGCCGTTAGTGTAGATGCTCAAGGCTCGTATTTTGACTAAGTGCAACAATTCTACAGTTAATTTTCTAAGGATAAAATTATGTTTCCGAAATCAGCCATTATTTTTGTAACAATCTAATCCAAAATTATGAGGGTGCATAAAGATACTGAAGAGAGTGCTGTAAATTTGAGGAGACGTGTTGTCACTGATCTCAAGCGACAGTTATCAAAGATCCGGTGTTAACAGGCAAAGGAATTAAAAAAACAAAAAAAAAAACAACACACAACCAAACAAATATTTTTTATTATCAATCCTTAAAGGAATTTCAAACACACAAAGCAAAACAGTATAATTGAACAAAGATAAAACTTCGGATAGAAAGATAATGATGAAGGTTTCTATTGGTCATGGCTGTTAATGAATGAGAGACTAAATTAAGACTGACAAGAAAGAAAATGTTATTTGGTAGGCAGACAAGTACGAAGAAGCGTATAAGAGATGGAAAAAAACAGGATCTTATTCAACCAGGGCTTAGTTTGTAATCTACGCCTTTTCTTACTGCTTACCGCAGTGTCGTTACGTGTTTTACAAATAAGGACTCTCTGGTTCAACGCAAAGATTAAACAAGAGATACTTTTTCAATACATTCTGTTTGTAATATTCAAGTAAAAGTACATGATAGTCTTCTTTTTCAACGGGTATTTTTGTCCAGGGCTATTTTTTTATGCGGCTTTTATCTGTAGCTTGGGAATTTTTCTTTGGGAAATTCGAAACCGTGGGATTCGGTTAACTCAATAACGTGTGGGGCATACTCTCATGAAAAACTAATGAATATATAAAAGAAAAAAAACTATACTTTCTTGTGCGTAATATGAGAAATTTTGGACAAAAAAGCAAAGAAGGGGGGAGTCGTATTACACACTATCAGACATTTTTACACAGCTAAAAATCCTCTTATTTGAAACAGCAAGATTGTAAAGTACACATAATAGGTAATAAAACACAAAGTAGATATATGTTGAGAACAATTATTTTTTAAAAAAGAATTTTATCACCATCTCACCCGCTACACCCAATGGTGCGTAGGGCAGCAACTTTTTGTTACTTTTTCCGTAACAAACTGCTTTTATGGGGCAGGGTTGTTAGCCCTGCGCCCAACCCCCAAACCTGGAGGACCATTCTTAGTCGTTACATTTACAACACCTGGTATTCCCAAACGGTCACCCATCTAAATACTAATCAGGCTCGATGTTGCTTAACTTCGGTGATCGGACGAGAACCGGTGTATTCAACACGATATAGCCGTAGACGAAAAAGAACTTGATGCATGCAATATGACCACATTTTTTTATTTTCATAGTTTATTAATACCTTAGTACCTACGTGTGTTACGCTCTAGAAAGAGATATGAACGCACACACAGGAACAACAGATGAAACATAGAAACGCCGAATGACGTACACATAAACCCGCATGATAAATGAAAGAAAACGCCGAACAGGAGATATAAAACGTAAAGAGAATTAGTGAAAAGTATATATAATTTATCATAGAAAAGAAAAAAAGAATTATTGTACTTACAATGTTTTTGTGCTTTATGTAATAATTTCATATTCCGAGTTACTACTCATTACAGAAATCACACATCCGCTTATTGGTGGAATTATATATGTCTATGGGTAATGGGAGATATACACGTAAACATGTAAGTCTTTCTCTGCGGCCTTCATCTTGATTCAACTAAGGAAATACTTTTCATCCGTTTATTTTTATTTATTTTATCAAATCCATCCTTCAGTTCTCGCTGTGAACGACATAAGTCGTGGACTTTATATTATAAGACAGTAGTACCTACCTAGGTACCTTCGCTTTATTCATTCATTAAGTGAAGAATTAAGATGCATCAGAATCTAAACTTATTTATAAATGGAAATTTGTCTGTGTGTGTGTGTGTGTGTCTATGTGTGTGCATGTTCGTTACCTATAGACTCCGAAACGGCTGAACCGATTTTCTTAAAAAATTACGCAGTTTTACTATAAGCGTCTGCCAGTGTTCTTAGCAAGGTTTTGTGTCGAGGTACCTCCGATAAATATCGAAAATCGATAATCGAAAAAATCGGGTTATAGAAGTAGTGGTCCGATTTTAATCAAATTTGATACACTCATAGACAAAGACATAAGAAACGATATTCAGAAATTTCAAGGTTGCAGTTCTTACAATAGTTCAGAAAATTTGATATCGATACCAGGAAATGAAAATTTGACTTACATCCATTCATTTTTCTTTCAGTCTAGGGTTTCGCTTTAACTGGAAACAACTATTGCTTTTTAGTGTTTCATGCCAACATCCAAAGACCATGGATTAGTTTTAAAGCTTTCATTACACCCGAGCAACGCTGGGCTATACTGCTAGTATTAAAATAAGGAAGCCGTGAATTTTTGCAGATTAAATCTAGTATATAGATATACAATAAAATCAGATAAAAAGCAAAAGTATGATAGATTATGCTTATATTTATGAGATGCGTTTTTTTATGATCATTTCACCCCAAGCAAGGCAGGATCGCCGAGAGTTACAGAGAGAGAGAGAGAGAGAGAGAGAGAGAGAGAGAGAGAGAGAGAGTAAACAAAAAAACAAGGAACAGGGAATGTCGAAGAAAAAATAAGAGATGGATGTGAATTAAGCAAATAGAAGATGGTGATTGAAGTTGCATTTCAACTTTTGGGGATTGTAGCTATCAGGGAAGCAAGCAAACAGTAAGGAAATTCGACAAACGGGAAGTGTGAAAAAAGAATCTGTTAGAATAGAAGAGACGATTAAATTGAACTATTTTGACGGTAAAAAGGTGGGACCTAGATGCCAATCTAGTAGTACGAGTAAATACATGTGGCCGCAAAACCAGGGGAAAAAAGGTTCGTAAGAGCATTGCCATAAAAGTACCTGTAAAAAACAGAGGGAAGCCAAGTCACGTTGACGAGAAAGTGACTGAAGGCGAGCTGCTAAGAACGAATGGCACATTTATAAATTTACAAAATGGATTTTGACAAAAAAACTTCCTGGCTCGACACAGTGACCCAAACTTCCTAGCAATAGATGCAGCTATGGATTCGATGTAGTCATTCTCTCTGAGATCATTTGAGAGAGTAAGCACAAGGTGTGTTGCTCTCCAGAACATCAGCATTATCCATTCTGATGTCAGACAAGAAACTTTCTCCATGGTTAGAGGAGAGCAGCTTTGTTTTGAAGTCTTTCAAATTTACACACCATTTCCTACTACACTCAGTCACAGATTGGAGGCCCTTTTGAAGGGCAGCAGCCAGGTTTACTTTGTCAGCCTTGGCAGATCTCTTATTGAGACGAGAGTAAATGGTCAGTCAGTTAAGTGCCATACAAGGTTCAGGGTATGTCTAAGAAAGGATAAGAAAACGATGGGAATCAAGGAGATAGAAGATGACAGTTGAAGTTGCATTTAAACTTTTGGAGATTGTAGTTATTAAGGAAGCAAGCAAACAGAAGGGAGTTTGACAAATGGTACGTACGAGAAAAGAAACTGTCAGAATAGAAGAGAGGGTTACATTTAACTATTTCGACGGTAAAAGGGTAGGACCTTCATGCCAATCTAGTAGCACGCGTAAATATATGTGGTCGGGGAACCAGGGGAAAATGATCGTCAGAGCAGTTGCCACAAAAATACTTGTAAAAAGACAGAGAGAAGCCGCATCATGTCGGTGAGAAAGTGACTGAAGACGGGCTAAAGTCAGAACCGATTATATTGCAGATTTTCCTTTTGATTTTGTCGAGAAACTCAAGAATAGCAGAATCACTCCCCCAGATAAGGCAACAGTATTCAATGCACGGACAATGGCAGATTTATAAATGTACAAAAATTGTTGAGAGAGTGATTCAAGGGGGAGCAGTGTGTTGGTCTCTAGAAGATTCTATTCTGGTGGTAGGTAGGTAGGTAGGTAGGTAGGAAAGTTTCTCTCTAATGGTTAGAGGAAAGCAGTTTCGTTTTTGAGGCATTAAAATTTTCGAGCCATTTCTTACCCCATTCAATCACAAATTAGAGGTTCTTTTGAAAGGCAGCAGCCAGGCTTACTTTGTCAACCTTGACAGATTTCCTATTGAGACGGGAGTAAATGGTGGTGTCATCTGCATAGATACCTACTTGGGAACTGATGACATCAGGAAGATCATTGATGACGGGTTTGGTGCTATACCTTGTGTTGGTTATAATCTCAGTTGACATTGTATTCATAATAGACTTAGAAATAGAACAAGACAAGACAGTGAATTAATGCTTTAAACTATGAAAAGATAATTGTACGAAGACAGAGTATATGGTCGTTAACATAAGAGGCACGTTAAAACATGAGGCTTACGGCCTATCACGTTGAATACACCGGTTCTCGCTCGATCACCGAAGTTAACCAACGTTGAGCCTGGTCAGTACTTAGATGGGTGACCGCTTGGGAATACCAGGTGCTGTAAGCGTTTAGTGACGGATGTGCGTTGTGGTACACTGGATATCGGCTCGGAAAGAGAAATCGGTGAGCCGAGTTCGAATTCCAGTTGAATACCCTGCATTCACTAAAGCACTGGTACCCTTGGGAAAGGTAATAATCCGTCCCTTCTCTCCAGTTATGGGTTAAATAACAAGGGTAGCACTTGGGGACCCTGCGCTTAAAAATAAATCCCAATGAATCTTGATACTCGAAAAGAAAAATGTATTACTAGACACAAAAACTTATATAAACAACAATAAATTGTTGAAAGAAAAAGATATTACCAGTAATAAATAAATAAAGTTTAGTTGGCAATAAATGACCCGCCGAGGTTGATTTGCCATAAAAACAAAACAACCAACCAACAATAAGAGAGGAGTTATGAATTGAAGATATCGGAATCAAGTAGATAGGGAAATTGAAATAGCTGGATAGTACATTAACAGATGATGAAAAATGTGACGCAGAAATCTGAAGGTTAAGAGGATTAGCAAAAGAATCATTTCACAATGTATTAATCTTTCATGCACTGTGTCCAAACTGAAAAAATGTGCGTTATACATGAACTAGCAGTATAGCCCGGCGTTGCTCAGGTGTAATGAAAGCTTTAAAACTAATCCATGGTCCTGGAGCTCAGACTCATCCTAAAGAATATTTGAAATAATAAAATAATTGCGACAATTTACCAATCGCACCTAATATATATATATATACTAGCAGTATAGCCAGGCGTTGCTCGGGTATAATGAAAGCTTTAAAACGAATCCATGGTTCTGGAGCTCAGACTCTTTGGACGTTGGCACGAAAGACTAAAAAGCAATAGTTGTTTCCAGTTAAAGCGAAACCGTAGACTGAAAGAAAAATGAATGGATGTAAGTCAAATTTTGATTTCCTGGTATCGATAGCAAATAAGATTTTTTTGTCGTAAACTGAATTTTGAAGGATAAATAAGTCCTGAGTAAATGGTATCATGGCTGAGACAAAGAACTACAATTATACCTACTTAGAGCCAAACCCGAAGCAAAAACTAAAATAAAAGGGCTGAAAAAAAATGCAGACATACTAGTAGATAAAGAGACACACACACAAATATTTTGCCTTATATATATATATATATATATATATATATATATTATCAATTTTCTGCACTATCGTAAGAACTGCAACCTTGAAATTTCTGAATATAGTTTCTTATGTCTTTGTCTATGAGTGTATCAAATTTGATTAAAATCGGACCACTCCTTCTATAACCCGATTTTTTTGATTATCGATTTTCGATATTTATTGGGGTTACCTCGACACAAAACCTAGCTAAGAACACTCGCAGACGCTTATAGTACAACTGTATGAATCGGTTCAGCCGTTACGGAGTCTATAGGTAACGGACACACACACAGATACAGACAGAGACAAAGTTCAATTTATAAATAAGTTTAGATACAGTATTTACTAAGTTTAACTCTATTATGAAGCCATATCATTGGAGTACTCATGAGGATCAAACTGATGGGTCGAGCGAATTTGGTCCGCAAGACTAGCTACCTATCCATTGTGACATGGTTGGTGGTTCTGACCTCGCATGTTTCGTTATTTCATAAATTCAGTTTAGTCGGTCACACGGTCAAATAAACAAGAGCACTCAAGATGGCTAGAAGTTAATTAGATTCATTCGCTGATCATTGCTTTATCATAACCATCTTACGAAATAGGGGTTGTTAAAATGTTGAGTATGTAGAAGTTTCCATCCATTTACCTTTTTCAAGATAGTTCTTGTTGAAAAAAGATTGGGATATTTAAAAGCAACAGTGATAAATTCGAGAAACAAAAGATTTGGAACACCAAATGAATTCGGCTGAGCTGTACGTCTAGACACGTCGGACCTCAGAGAAATCTAAATTTAAATTTTATTAAAATCAAAACTTACATCTTCAGTGTTTCCTATCAGTGCATAATTTGTAGCTATGGTTTACGTGTATATCTCCCCTTCCACATAGACATATATAATTCCACCAATAAGCGGATGTATGAGTGATGTAATGAGTAGTAACTCGGAATATGAAATCGGAAAGCCAATTTCGAATTCCAATCGGGTTCATTACTTCCACTTACGCAAGAATACACTTGTAAAAAGGCACGAATCTATTTGTTACCTTTTTTTTTTAATCATATCACCCCGAGCAAGGCGGTAACGCCACTGATGAGCAGGGGGCTACGTAAGAGTGAAAAGATTGGAAAAGAGAAAGCTGGAAACCACATCCTAAACAGGGAACAAGGGATGAGCCTCTTCACCTGTTCAGTAGACATGGGATTTCCAACTATGGATTAATAGTAGGACTTGTAAAATAATTCTTGTTCTAAAAATACTGCAAATACAATATTCACTTGCAAAAATAATTATTCTTTAAAATACTCACAAAGGATTGATAACCCGTAAAAAACAAATCAAGTAATCAAACCATCAATAAGAACATTGCTTTATTCTGATAAAGTTTTTTTTTAAGAGGACGAAACGCATTACATATTTTTTTCCACTTTGTCAGTCAGTTACTATAATAATAATTACAAAGTTATTCTATAACTAATGCGTTCTACCTTTACTGAATCTCTTAAATATTAATGCCTTGATCCAGACTAGGTGGCGATGTCTAAATAACGAGCCACGGTATTTTTCAGGTTCAACGCAGCATTATTAATGGGGAAGTAGAAAGAGAGGGTTTGTTGGGTTTGGAAATGGAGAATTCAAGTTGAATACACTTTGCATAACGTAAATATTTTGCGATTGACACAGCAATATTAAAGAGGTAAGAACATATGCAACGGACGTTAACCGGGCGGCAACCCGAACAGAAGTTATTTAGTTATGAATTTGGGGAGGAAAAAACTTGTTTTTCCCCGAGAAAAACATCTATTTCTTTACAAGATCGCATAATATGTGCTTCGAGCGTCAGAAATTTTCAAGGGGACTCGGATTTAATTGAATCAACTCAACGCAAGTTGACCTTATTTTATTTAGACTTGCTTTCTTTCTTTCTTTCTTTCTTTCTTTCTTTTGTGACAGTTTTTTTTATTTTTTATTTGTTGTTCTTTTATCCTTTATTTGGTTGTAGATCTTTTTTCTTTCTTATGTAAGAACTTCTTTCTTTATTTCTTTCGGGTCAGTTTTTCTTTCTTTCTTATCAGTTACAAGAATTTTATTTTTTGTGTTAGTTTTGCATTCTTTCTTTTTTTTCTTTCTTTCTTTCTTTTCGATTGTACTTTCTTTCGTACCAATTGTTCTTTCTTTCTTTTTTCTTTCTTACGAGTTGTTCTTTCTTTCTTTCTTTCTTTCTTTCTTTCTTACTTTCTTTTGTACCAGTTGTTCTTTCCTTCTCTTGTTTAGTTTCCCATTTTTCTTTCTTTCTTTCTTTCTTTCTTTCTTTCTTTCTTTTGTACCAGTTGTTCTTTCCTTCTCTTGTTTAGTTTCCCATTTTTCTTTCTTTCTTTCTTTCTTTCTTTCTTTCTTTCTTTTCGGTTGTTCTTTCTTTCTTACCAATTATTCCTTTGTTTCTTTCTTAACTTTTTCTTTCTTTCTTTCTTTCTTTCTTTCTTTCTTTCTTTCTTTCTTTCTTTTGTTTATTATTCCCATTTTTTCATTTTATGTTTCGAATTCATTCTTTTTTTTCTTTCCTCCTCTTATTTATCTTTATTTTTCTGTTGAATTCTTTTTTTCTTTCTTTCATTGTTTTTTTCTTCGTTTTTATTTTCTCACTGTTTTATCCTCCTTATTTGACAGAACAAAATTTCTAAATTCAACAATTTACTACGCTTCAACACACTCACGGAATTTTATGGTCGTATCCTCCACCCAATACACAAAGGGTATCTTCACTTTACTTATTAATACTATATGATAGTATATGATACCCGTCTATTAAAATTTACCAGTTCATATATATATATATATATATATATATATATATATATATATATATATATATATATATATATATATATAATGAACTGGTAAAGCTCAGAGGTAGAATCACCGACTGACGCCAATTCGGTCGGGTTTCAATCCTGGGTTAAAAAGCAATCGGAGTCTTACCGTGCTGATGAGCTGTGATACAGCGAAACAAATCTGTCTGCGGATAACCACACACACACACACACACACACACACACACACACACACATATATATATATATATATATATTTGGAAATGAATTATTTCTTTCAAACTAGGTTTCAACTTTTCGGAATCTTCAGGCTAGCCACGTGTAAAACTGAAAAATGAAAAAGGCCCTGACATAACACAGAGTATAGTAAAAAAAAAAATGCCAAACCATACAACGGTGGTGATGTCTGCAGATTGGAAGGAAAAGTTAGCCATTATGCTGTTTCCAGAACAAAAAAACAAAAACAAAACAAATTACTGAATGAAAGATTAGGAGTAATGCCCAGGTGTAATCACATCTATAAACACATACAGAGAAAGAACAATAAAATAATTTGAATTAAGAAGAAAAAAGTAACGTTTGATGTTGCATTTAAATTTTTGAAAATCATAGTTGACTGGAAAGCAAGAAACCGGAAAAGAGTTCCAGAAGTGAGAAAATTCTGGTAGAGAAACAGCTTTATTAGACGAATACACGTCCATGACGAATACACGACCATGTTTATTTTTTTATAATCAAAGGACTAAATGCAAGGCCACTAAGACACAAGGGGAATATTAAGGCTGAAAAAAAAAATACGGAAAAAGTGACTCATTATTAAGGAGTGAGAACAACAGAAGAGGAATCAAGAAGACAGAAGTTAACGATTGGCACTGCATTTGAATTTTTTAAGATCAAATTTGGCTGGAAAGCATCGAACTAGAAGAGAGTTCCACTTGCAAGAAATGCGAGAAAAGAAACTGTTAGCATAGAACTTACGGTTACAGCTAACCATTTTAATTGCAAAATGATGAAACCTTGCCGATAATCTAGTCAGTCAGTTAAGTGCCATACGTGATACATGCTTGGGCGATCATGTCTCGAAAGAGACATGACTGACTAGGCAGAAGATTATCCCGCAGTAGGTTGCCATTGCTTTCTGCGGTAGACTGGTTGCCAACCAAGGCTATAGAACCCAATCTGTCCTGTTATTTAACCCATAACTGGAAAGAATAGACGGAAAGAATAGACTGAAAAGAATAGACGCACATCCAGGATGTGCGTGGTGGTCCAGTGGATATCGGCTCGGAACAAGAAATCGGAGAGCCGAGTTCGAATTCTAGTTGAATTCATTGCATTCACTTACGCGCAAATACCCTTGGGAAAGGAATTAGTCCGTCTCTTCCTTCCAATTACGGGTTAGATAACAGGACAGATTGGGTTCTATAGCCTTGGCTGGCAACCAGTATACCGCAGAAAGCAATGGCAACCTACTGCAGGATAACCTTCTGCCTAGTCAGTCATGTCTCTTTCGAGACATGATCGCCCAAGCGTGTTTCACGTATGGCACAACTGACTGATAATCTAGTACTGCGCTTAAATTCATAAATTTAATTTAACATTTAATGACATATTTGAGCTCAACGTTTTTTAAAGAATATCTTCTAAACTTCCGGGCATATTCGGGTCTCCATCCATAGAAATACTTATGCAGTACAAGTTATTACAATTAAAGTAATTATAGATCAAATCAAAAATATCTTGACCCTTTGTTGTTTGCAATAAAGTCTATGGGGCTATGCAGGAAAAATAATGGTTAACTCTTGACTTGAAGAGGTTAAAATGTTAAAGAATTGGTAAATATCCTGCCGTGAGTCGGTTCCACAAAGTAGCGGTTCTGGGGAAGAACCTGTCCGAATGGAACTTACTTTTTACTGCAGGAATACGAACAGAGTTAGTGATGAACGTGTAATCAATTCAAAGAGGTTTTAATTTTGATATGCATACTTATTGCGACTTTTCCCCCAAAAAAATTAAACAATTAACTTTTAAAATTTTGTCGGCACACTTACGGTCGTCTCGCGACACACCAGTGTGACACGGCACACCCGCTTGAAATCACTGACCGAGATTATAGATTCGACGTTTCTGAATGAGTCGAACGTCGAATGTCTGATGTCTTAATCGAGAGAGAAGCTGACGTGGCTATTTAAGAACTTGGCTTTCCTTATGTCGCTTAGAATCCTTGTACATATTATTCTATTTTTGTTTGGTATTGAAAAAGAATGAGTAAGGCTAGGGAGATTCGATCCCACGGTGGAAACACATCTGGTGTCCAGGATTTCTTGAAAAGTCCCTTTAGGGCATGAAGCAAATAAATTTGTTTTTAATAAAGATCATTCGTTAGTGATGCAGAAACAGGTGGTCCCCAGCAGTTTTCGTTGGGGAACTCATTTTGTGTTTACATAGTTACAAATAAATAAATTGTCCACTTTCTATTTTTAAACTTTTGCAAACACGCAATTTTTTTATTGTGAATGAAAACATTTTTCAGTAAAATCCGAATTTAGTCACACTAAATGTATAACCTACTTAAAATGATTGAGGTAGGCCCTACAAGATTTTATTGGGCATGTCAATATTATAATAATAAAATTCGTATTATCCAAACAATATGTCAAAAATGGTCAGGCTGTACCAATATGAATACGGCATACGAGTTTCGGCTAATGATATATATATATATATATTTTAATCATCTGACCCCAAGCAAGGCATTCTATTGCCACATGCGCAGGGGGTTACATAGGGGAAAGTGATGATAAAGAGGGGTTAGTTAAAGGAAATGTCAGGAGGAGGGTAATAGACGGATGAGGATACCGAGAACGTGGGTGGAGTATATATATATATATATGTCATCTTTTTTTCTGGTGCCCCGTCCACGTGAATTTAAGTGTGCTACTAGATTGGCATCTAGGTCCCACCCTTTTATCGTTGAAATAGTTATCTGTAACCGACACTTCTACTCCAATAGTTTCTTTTCTCGAACTTTCCGCCTGTAGAACTCCTTTACCTTTTATTTGCTTCCCTGAAAGCTACAATCTCCAAAAGTTTAAGTTTAATTTCATTTGCCATCGTTTATCTCTTTGATTCCCATCTATCTCTTATCCATTCTTCGACATCTCCTGTACTTTGTTTTTTTCTCTCTCTGTGGCCACTGCACACCAGTTACGGTCCTGCCTTGCATAGGGTGAAATGAGTATAAAAAAATTGTCGTAACTTTTGAGATAAAAATCCACGGTTCACAACATTATAGTCTGATACATTTCAGTATTATTTGTTAAGGGTAAATGCAAGCATTAGCTGCCTATGGCATTTGAGCCAACGTTAGCCGATCAGATATATTAATTCCTTTTAATCACATTTGGAAAGAAAGGTGGAGTTTATACGTCATCAAATACGGTAATTTGTTTTGGTAAGCTGAAATTAGTATGGTAAACTTACCCTAGAGGAATGATGTAGACATGCGCAGAAAAATGTCCTGTTCAGATTTAGAATTCTGAAATTTGAAATTTTGTTCCAGACGTACTCTTTAAAGCGCCCCTCCGCCATTTATTTACTTTTCCCCGCCGCACCGTTATATCCCGCCGCCTTCGCTCTTACTCGGCTATCTTCTTGCTAATTAATTCATCAAAAACTCATTTCATCCATTTCCGCTTTCTAATTCAGCCGCCATCTTTATTTACATCCTGTTCTTCATTTCTTGCCTTTTAACTTTTATCTTTCGAAGAAGCTTTCCTTTTGGGGATTTTTATTTCAATTTCTTTTTTAAACATCCTCTTTATATGGACTGTGGGACACATAGAACAATTCTCTCTTAACTGTTTTTAAGAGAGGCATTAAAAGAACAGTCGTGTTTAACTGGGATGAAATTATATCTTGTTCCGCTCAGAAACATATGCCGTCTTTTAATAGAGACATAAGCTGTGAAAGAGAGCGAGTAAACAAATTAACGTGTTTGTGTGAATGTGTGGTAGAATCAGTCAGTTAAGTGCCATACGTGATACACGCTCTGAGCGATCATGTCTCAAAAGAGACATGACTGACTGGGTAGAAGATTATCCCACAGTAGGTTGCCATTGCTTTCTGCGGTAGACTGGTTGCCAGCTAAGGTTATAGAACCCAATCTGTCCTATTATTTAATCCATAACTGGAGGGAAGAGACGGATTAATGCCTTTTCCAAGGGTATTTGTGTGTAAGTGAATGCAAGAAATACAATTGGAATTCGAACTCGGCACCCCGATCTCTCGTTCCGAGTCGATATCCAATGCACCACAACGCACATCTGAGTGGTAGAATACGATTTTTAAAATGACAATGATGGAGCAACAAGAGACGGGATGTTGTGGAGAGCCATATTCTCTCATGTCGTAAAGGAACATGGAAAATGGTACAATTTGGTAGTGTAGGAAATTCGATCCTTGTTGAGGATTTTACGTATATCTGCGATGAGTGAAATTAAGGAACTGGATTCAAATCCTAAGCTGGAATCTTGCGTTCGCACTAATGCCCTTGGAAAAGGCATGAATCAGACTTTTCTCTCCCGGCCTCTAAGAATGGGTTAAATTGCTGGGTAGACTAGAATATTTTGAGGACCCTAGATGACACGCCAGGATTTGTTATTGGAGGCCACAACCTGAACAACATAAGATATGCGGACGATACAGTGCTGATTGTGGACACGGAAAGGAAACTACAAGACCTCATACAGAAAGTAGCAGTGGAGAGTGACAAGAAGGGACTACAAATAAACTTTAAGAAAACTGAGTGCATGGTCATCAGCAAAAGATACAATCCAAAATGCCAAATACAGGTGGAGAATAACAGAATCAAACAAGTACAAGAATTTAAGTACCTAGGAAGTGTTTTAACAGGAGATGGAAAGTGCGACATGGAGATCCGAAGGCGAATTGGCATGGCAAAGGACGCGTTCCAGAAGATGAGCAAAATACTAACACACAGGAAAATCTCAATAGAAACGAAGAAAAGAATGCTAGACTGCTACGTGATGTCAGTTCTTCAATACGGCTGTGAATGCTGGACAATATAATCGAAAATGAGGACAAAACTGGAAGCGGCCGAAATGTGGTTCTACAGAAGGATGCTACGGATATCGTGGACTGAGCATACAAGCAACGACGAAGTGTTAGAAAGAATGGCAACAAAAAGGAAATTGATGCTGAGCATCAGGAAGAGACAACTGAAGTTCCTGGGACATGCAATGAGGAAGGAGAGCCTGGAGAACCTGATACTGACTGGACAGATAGAAGGAAGGAGAGACAGAGGAAGGCAGCGGATAACATATTCGCAGGGACTGATCAGGTGGATGACGGAACGGGGGTTGCCAGGAGCGACAGGAGCAAACATACTAAGAGCCACAAGGGATAGGGAGACGTGGAGAGCCATGATCGCCTACGTCCTGAAGGGACAGGGCACATAGAAGAAGAAGAAGACTAGTGTCTAGTCTTTAGTGGGAACCAGTTTAATTTTATTCCAATGTGTCTATGCGCAGGTTCGTACGCGAGGAGGGTCATTTTAGTTTTAGTATTTCCAGCATCATGTCTCATTGATAGGCATACATTTGTTACTTCAGAATATGTTCCTTCTTTTACTTCTCTTGAAATGTAGACGTGTCGCGTTACTTGTTATTAAACAGTAGAAGAATGTCTACGTGTTCATGTTATACTGTTGGCAGAAAATGAATAAAAATGTAACCTAGAGCATGAGATTAACATCAACATTTTTGTGAAGAGTGCTAAAAGGCCTAAGGATTTTTCTGTTGCTGAGGTGATGTGTTGTCCCCCGTGGGGATCTTCATATCGAAATGGCCATTCAACATCTTTGAATTAATCCTTTTTTAATATATATATATATATATATATATACTTTTACAAACTTTGAGGGCGGATACCTCACACCAACAAGAAGAAAAGTACATATAAACATATGTCTACAAATCCTTGATTTTTGAGTTATTAAGTTTTAAAATTTTTTTTACAGTACATGATGATGTGTTGCTATGTAGACTAGGTTACATTTGTTTTGTTTTTTTTTCAATTGGAGTAGATAGACTAAACTATCGCTCGGTTTACACTCCACCCACGTCTATTGAACAGGTGAAGAGGCTCATCCTTTGTTTCCTGTTTAGGATGCGGTTTCCGGTTTTCTCTTTTCCAATCTTCTCACTTTTTTTTTCTGTTTCTTTCAATTGGAGTAGATAGACTAAACTATCGCCCGGTTCACACTCCACCCACGTCTATTGAACAGGTGAAGAGGCTCATCCTTTGTTTCCTGTTTAGGATGCGGTTTCCGGTTTTCTCTTTTCCAATCTTCTCACTTTTTTTTTCAATTAGAGTAGATAGACTAAACTATCACCCGGTTCACACTCCACCCACGTCTAATGAACAGGTGAAGAGGATCATCCCTTGTTTCCTGTTTAGGATGCGGTTTCCGGTTTTCTCTTTTCCAATCTTTTCACTCTTATGTAGCCCCCTGCACATCAGTGGCGTTACCGCCTTGCTCGGGGTGATATGATTAAAAAAAAAATTCGTGTACATTTGTGGCTAGTCTGTCTTCAGCGTGCGCAGTAATGAGTTGAAAAGTATTCCGTTTAACAATAGCAGGATTTTCACATTGTGAGCAGACAGATATGAGCCACGACATACGGCCGCGATAATCTCCGTACCTTTCCCTAATATATATATATATATATAAAATTAACTATAGTAATAACAATACCAATAGTAACAGAACTCTGCCGAAACTAGTATTAATTAAGCTATAATTTAAATCGTCTTGTACAACCCACCGAGGACGAACTGAGAGGGAAAAAAAAGGGGAAGTAAAAAAAGAAACAAACGAAGAACATGAACAAAAAGTCAAGCACTCGTAAGAAAGAAAAAAACCCCAAGACGAAAACCCTAACACTAAAGCGCTCAATATGACAGTATACCAAACAAAGACAGAAAATCTAAGCAAGAGCCAACAACCTACCACGGTTTCGCCCTACGGCTCCTCAGGGAATCTGGCCAATTTCCCTGACGAGCCGTAGGGCGAAACCATGGTAGGTTGTTGGCTCTTGCTTAGATTGTCTGTCTGTCTGTCTGTCTCTCTCGCTCGCTCTCTCTCTCTCTCTCTCTCTCTCTCTCTCTATATATATATATATATATATATATATATATATATATATATCGTACGGATAGATATAATTTTCCGTTTAGTTATGTAGACGATACACAGGGTGTATCAAAAATACTTTTACAAACTTTGGGGGCGGATACCTCACACCAAACAAAAACAAAAGTACATATAAACATATGTCAGCAAATCTTTGACTTTTGAGTTATTAAGTTTTTAAAAGATTTACGATACACGACGGTGTGTTGGCATGTAGACTAGGTTACACTTGTTGTTCGTGTACATTTGTGGCTAGTCTGTCTTCACCGTGTACGGTAATGAGTTGAGAAGTATTCCGTTTAACAATAGCAGGATTTTCACATTGTGAGCAGACAGATATGAGCCACGATATACAGCCGCGATAATCTCCGTACCTTTCCGCAATATATATATATATATATATATATATATATATATTGTAAGAAATTGAAAGATCGCGTAGATTTAAATTCACTGTTCTAGTATTTACTTTTATAAAGAGTGCTCGATACATCGATACAGAGTAGAACTTTATATATATATATATATATATATATATATATATATATATATACGATGAAGAACAAATACGAAACGTTTATCAATCTAAAATGTTTCAGTTTTATTAAAACTTCCTCAGATATAGAGAAAAGTGTCTGATAAAAGTAAATCATCTTAGATTGATAAATGTTTCCTGTTTTTCTTTATTTTATAATTCTCTCGGACTCCGATCCATATTTATATACAGTTAGTTAAGTGTCATACGTGATACACGCTTAGACGATCATGTCTCTTTCGAGATATGACTGGCCGGGTGGAATGTTTTTCCGTAGTAGGTTGCCATTACTTTCTTCGGCAGACTGGTTTTTAAGCAAGGCTACAGAACCCAATCTGTCCTGCCATTTGGTATTTGCTCAGAAGTGAAAGCAACGAATACAACTGGAATACAAACTCGGGTCTCCCAATTCTCTTTTGAATCGGTATATGCTGCACCACAACACAACCCTATTTATAGACATAATTTAAATAAAATAGTGTTTGATGGCTGCCACAACAAAAAGCATCATGTGACCGACACCAGGCTCTTGTGGTATCGCGGTATTTATCCCCTTCTTTGCGAACTCAAGATTCTAAACAGCAAGTGCCTACATATACCCACAGAGAATATGCCAAAAAATATTCATAGCCACTGTGTTCAACAGCACTAAAATCCTAAAGCTTCGATGCTGAAGCTACCAAAATATATGCATATCAGCGCATGGAACTCGAAAGTGCCTGAAAACTATACCACGTGTTGCCATAAGTCAAATGAGTGAAATTGGTAAAAAAAAAAAACTGATCAGAGTCGTCGATCGTTGTACTAGTTAGTCACAAGTCATCGTGACCGACGGTTTGAGCACACTGATCTGTGGTCCTAGGCATGACGGTAAACTGCATATGGCAGCAAGGCCTCTGATTGGGAGGTTGTGAGGAGCATGAAACCACCTCTTAATTGCTGTTGTTCCCAAGTCCACTCTGACGCGGAGTGGTAGCACCTGTTAGGGTTCCAGTTATGAGCAAATAGTTATTCCCATTCCCAAACTGGAGTCAAAATACGAAAGTATAAAAATAGACTTTTATAGAAATCTATCTATCTAATCTAAACTTATTTATAAATGGAAAATTGTCTGTGTGTGTGTGTGTGTGTGTGTGTATGTGTCTCTGTGTGTGTATGTCCGTTACCTAGACTCCGAAACGGTTGAATCGATTTTCTTGAAAATTTACACAGTTGCACTATAAGCGTCTACCAGTGTTCTTAGCTAGGTTTTGTGTCGAGGTAACCCCAATGAATATCGAAAATCGATAATCGAAAAAATCGGGTTATAGAAGGAATGGTCCGATTTTAATCAAATTTGATACACTCATAGACAAAGACATAAGAAACGATATTCAGAAGTTTCAAGATTGCAGTTCTTACAATAGTGCAGAAAATCGATAATATATATATATATATATATATATATATATATATATATATAAAAAGCAATATGTTTGTGCGTGTGTCTGTTTATCTGTATTTTTTTCAGTCCTTTTATTTTAGTTTTTGTTTTGGGTTTGGCTCTAAGTAGGTATAATTGTAGTTCTTAGTCCCAGCCATGATACCATTTATTCAGGACTTATTTAGCCCTCAAAATTCAGTTTAAGACGAAAAACTTATTTGATATCGATACCAGGAAATCAAAATTTCACTTACATCCATTCATTTTTCTTTCAGTCTATGGTTTAGCTTTAACTGGAAACAACTATTGTTTTTTAGTCTTTTGTGCCAACGTCCAAAGTGTCTGAGCTCCAGGACCATGGATTAGTTTTAAAGCTTTCATTACACCCGAGCAACGTTTCGGAGTCTATAGGTAACACACACACACACACACACACACACACACACACACACACACACACACACACACACACACACACACACACACACAGACAAAGTTCCATTTATAAATAAGTTTAGATCTTATTTGTTGACATTAATTTCTTTTTTCTTTAATTCTTTTTTCTTTGCTTCTTTTCCTTTTCTTCTTTCTTTTCGAATGTCTTCATTTTTTATTTTATCTTTCTCCTTAATTTTTACCATCTTATTTTCTTTCTTTCTTTCTTTCTTTGTCTACTTTTTTATTTCCCTCATTTTCTTTCTCATCAAACCTTCCAGTTCTCTTCATACACAACAAAATCTAACCCCCTTTTACTGCACAGGGTTAAATAATAAATATAAAATAAAATAAAAATAAAATAAAATAAAGAGCAACTGAAGGAATGAGGGGCGGAGCATCGCCAACAGAATTACCTTATGGGGTCAGAGATAAGTGGGTAGCATTGGCAAGAAGAAATGAAAGTCAGAGACGAGATTTGAAGGGAGGGATTATGTGCAGAAGTATTTATTCACTTCTGCTGAGCTAAGCCCAATTTTTGAGGCCAGTGAACCCGAGGCATGTCTTGGTCATCCGACCAGTATGTACGGATGTACTTGTAAACTGAATGAAAAGAGTAATGAGGAAAATAAATCTGTCTGCTTAGTTTTAGCTTTTACATTTTGCCTTACATATATATATATATATATATATATATATATATATATATATATATATATATATATATATATATATATATATAGACTTTGAAAAACAGTAGCTACTCTGGCATGTACGCATCGCTCATTCAGTAATGGATTAGAACACTCTGGCTATTGGGCGGGTATAATGACATACACACTAAAAAGTCTGCCTTTTTCTACCAAACGCCCATAGCCCAGCGGTAGAATCGTCGACTGACGTCAATTCGGTCGGGTTTCAATCCTGGGTTAAAAGCAATCGGAGCCTAACCGTACTGATGAGCTATGATACAGCGAAACAGATCTGTCTGCGGATGTGTTATTCGGCAGGATTTTCGTAATAAAAAAATTATCGTAAATAATCAGGTCGGTAGAAATAATTATAATTATATAATACTGTTTAATTATAAACAGAATATCCACTTAAATACGAGTATCGATCAAAAATAATGTTCTAAATCATTTCAAATTGTCTGCTGTTAATAACCAATTTTCGTAAAATATATATAGTCATCCGCAGACAGATCCGTCCCGCTGTATCACAGCCCATCAGTACAGCCAGTCAGCCGATTGCCTCCCACCCAGGATTGAAACCCGACCGAATTGGCGCCAGTCATCGACCCCACCTCCGAGCCACGGGCGCTCGGTAGATGCCAGACTAAATAAAAATGTAAACGAATTTTAGTCGTCTGTCATATTCATAGAAACATGTTTAAAGAATATTTACTGCATATATATATATATATATATATATATATATATATATATACTAGCAGTATAGCCCGGCGTTGCTCGGGTGTAATGAAAGCTTTAAAACTAATCCATGGTCCTGGAACTCAGACTCTTTGGACATTGGTACGAAAGACTAAAAATAAAAAGACAAGCTAAAGAATAACCTCTCAGCTGTGAATGTGCCTCATACTGACTTCGAACGAGTTGCTCTGGATAGAAATAACCGGAGAAATTAGTGCCAGAGTAGTATCAAAATATTTCTAAATTAATCGTATTGACCGGCTAAGAGACGAAAAAACGGCATTAATTATCAGCAAATATTCATGTAGTTATGTCCCGAGATCTTCGACTGGAGAATTCCTCATATATATATATATATATATATATATATATATATATATATATATAGTATCGAGGCAGCAAATAATTTTCTAAACATATACTGTTAAATATAAAAGACAATGAATGTCCATTATGATTACTCATGAGCCGTTCTAAACGTCGTATTTTGGCTTTAATTTCAGTTGAAAATAAAGACAAAAATTCTCCAACATTTGGATATTTTTTTTTATTAATTTGGTTCTAAGCTTTCGGCTCACATGAGCCATCTTCAGAGAGGTTATTAAGACGGTAACACAAAATATGCCAGCACAAAATAAAATCGTCGCTGATGGTGGATGTTATTAATAATAAAAAAAATTGAAAATCGATAATATATATATATATATATATATATATATATATATATAAAAGGCAAGACGTTTGTGTGTGTGTCTGTTTATCTGCCTGTATGTCTGTATTTTTTCAGCCCTTTTATTTTAGTTTTTGCTTCGAGTTTGGCTCTAAGTAGGTATAATTGTAGTTCTTAGTCTCAGCCATGATGCCATTTACTCAGAGAACTTATTTAGCCTTCAAAATTAAGTTTACGAAGAGAAAAACACTTATTTGATATCGATATCAGGAAATGAAAATTTGACTTACATCCATTCATTTTTCTTTCAGTCTACGGTTTCGCTTTAACTGGAAACAACTATTGCTTTTTAGTCTTTCGTGCCAACGTCCAAAGAGTCTGAGCTTCAGGACCATGGATTAGTTTTAAAGCTTTCATTACACCCGAGCAACGCCGGGCTATACTGATATATATTTTCTATATAATTAGTTAATTAGTTATTTTGTGGTCATAATTAAATAAGACCAGTACACAGTACACTAAAAATCGTTCAATATAATTGTAGAACTTTTTAATATTTTTCATTTAGAAACCTGTTATTTCACGACCTAGATTTCTACCCTTCGGTGTCTTCAGGCGATTTACAATAACTAATTTTATCGTTTTTCAAGCGCTGACGTAACATGGATCTTTTATGAACGCGCAATTTTAAAAATTAGGAGAAATTACTTAAATGTCTTTTTTCTCCCTTACGGTCTGAGTGTCAACTTCTTTTAACCTAATTTTATATACCTTTTTTATTTGTATTTTTATTGCTTCTCCCTATCTCGTATTATCTCTGATGTACCTATTCTAGTTCCAGAAATGTACTTTCTTCTTTCTCCGAATTTTGACCTCTTCTTATAGAAAACAGGAAAGGGGTGAAGAAAGGGAAAACTAGTAAAAGTAAGTGTATATATGATAAATTTCGTCACCACCTTTAGAATGAGAGACGTATCAAAATTGGACACCGAAATACAACAGTTTAGAGCAGCCATTTTAACCACTGTTAAATGACTCAAAAGCTGACCGTAAGAGAGAACAAAAGAAAAAAAAAGTAAGTATGTAGAAACTACTGGCCAAATTTCAAAGTGAATTTTTATTCTGATTAGTTAAAAGGAACACACGCATAAATTTTATATCTTCCCACTTACATAAATAGAAAACAGAGGGTTTTTGTATTAAAATGAATATCATTTTCACAAGCAACATCCAACATTGCCTGGTGATGAGATTCTATCTCGAAACATAGAAGTTTTCGTGTCGCAATGTACATTTAATTCATAATTATTAATATATATATAATTTAAAGTTTGTGCATTTAGGCAGCATCTTTTCTTTTAGACATGTCACATTAAAGTAATTGCAAACATTGTGTCTGCTTATTTTGATTAAAATTCGTTCATACTCATGGATAATCTTTCGCGTATTATAATTGAAAGATGTGAAAAATGAGCTGTAACGTTGACATGTTATTATCATTGACTTCTCAAGGTAGCTAAGTACTTTCAATCTATATAATATATAGTATATATAATATAATATATATATTCAATATATATAATTATACTAGCAGTATAGCCCGGCGTTGCTCGGGTGTAATGAAAGCTTTAAAACTAATCCATGGTCCTGGAGCTCAGACTCAGTCTAAAGAATATTTATGTGAAGTTTGGTGAGAATCGGATAAAAATTGTGGATTTGTATAAAGGACATACAGACAGATAAACAGACATACACACAAACATCTTGCCTTATATATATATATATTATCGATTTTCTGCACTATTGTAAGAACTGCAATCTTGAAACTTCTGAATATCGTTTCTTATGTCTTTGTCTATGAGTGTATCAAATTTGATTAAAATCGGACCACTCCTTCTATAACCCGATTTTTTCGATTATCGATTTTCGATATTTATTGGGGGTACCTTGACAAAAAACTTAGCTAAGAACACTCGCAGACGCTTATAGTACAACTGTGTGAATTTTCAAGAAAATCGATTCAGCCGTTTCGGAGTCTATAGGTAACGGATACACAGACACACACACACAGACAAAGTTCCATTTATAAATAAGTTTAGATAGATATTTTTAATATCATTTTTATTTTTTGTGCTTCTCAATCAATCACATAGTTTAAAATTATACAATGAAAATTTCAAATCAAAATACAGCTAAGGGCACTATCAGGTTGCGGAATTACGTTAATTGATATGTTTATATATTATTATTTACGCACACACACACACACACACACACACATATAGATACTATCACATTGAGTATGTCGGTGTGCGTACTTGTAGATAAACGTGTATAAATTTATTAGCTGTCTGTATTGGACTTAGCGTGATGTCTGTCGTCATCCACCAGATGGCCTCTCTAACTTCCGTAAAAAAAATCACACTTCCTGTTTTCTCAGCAGCATGTATACAGAACTAGAAACGAAGAAAGAATCGAGTTGAGAAGCTACCATTAAAATTGAAAAAAGAACTTGAGAGGAAGGGAAGTATTGGGGAAGAGAGAGGGTTAAATATCCAGGTCCTTATTTAAGAGACCGATTCCGTTACCATATTCGCCTCCATTTCTTCCTGTGTCGATGCTTCTTGAAGGCAAATACTGAAATTCAGCCTTTGCGGACGGGTGTCTGCATGACTTCCTAGGTCGGAATGAAAGCAGATAAAATCTTGTGATAACTTAAAAGAAAATTACATATACATTTTCCCATACTGATACGTATTTTTATTTGGTTTTGAAAGTAATATCCTGCTTTTAAAGACCGTATACTATTTCGTTAGAAACAAAGAGGAGAGTACTGGATTTGCTATGTGATGTCGGTTCTTCAATATGGCAGTGAATGTTGGACAATATCTTCGAAGATGAGGGAAAAACTTGAGGCAGCTGAAATGTGGTTCTACAGAAGGATGCTGCGGATATCATAGACCAAGCATGTGAGCAATGACGAGGTTTTGGAAAGGATGGAAACGAAAAGGAAATTAATACTGAGCATCAGAAAGAGACAACTAAAGTTCCTGGGACATGCAATGAGGAATGAGGGCTTGAAGAACCTGATACTGACAGGCCAGATAGAAGGAAAAAGAGACAGAGGAAGGCAGCGGATAACATATTTGAAGGACCTGATCAGGTGGATGACAGAGCAGAAAAGAAAATTAATACTGAGCATCAAGAAGCGACAGTTGGAGTTCCTGGAACATGCAATGAGGAAGGAGGATTTGGAGAACCTGTTACTAACAGGCCAGATAGAAGGAAAAAGAGACAGGGGAAAGCAGCGGATAACATGTTTAAAGGACCTGATCAGATGGATGACGGAACGAGGGTTGCAAGGTACAAAATGGAGAAAGCGTGCTAAGAGCCACCAGGGATAGGGAGATGTGGAAGGCCATGACCGCCTACGTCCTGAAAGGACATGCCACATAAAAGAAGAATAGACCCATTCAAAATAAACAAAAGTTATTGGGTGTATAGAAAAAGTACTTTTACTCTGCATATGTACCCCCATTTTTTACAACCAGAGATGGTATCTTTCGATGGTCTAATCTCTTTCGATGGTCTAAGCTCTTTCGATGGTCTAATCTCTTTCGATAGTCTAATATCTTTCGATGGTCTAATCTCTTTCGATAGTCTAATATCTTTCGATGGTCTAATCTCTTTCGATGGTCTAATCTCTTTCGATAGTCTAAGCTCTTTCGATGGTCTAAGCTCTTTCGATAGTCTAATCTCTTTCGATAGTCTAAGCTCTTTCGATGGTCTAAGCTCTTTCGATAGTTTAATCTCTTTCGATGGTCTAATCTCTTTCGATGGTCTAAGCTCTTTTGGAAGTTTTCGGATGCTGCTGGCTGGTTTCTCTACTATTTTGCGCTTTAAAAACATCATAAACGTGATATTTGTCTTTCTGTATGGCACCGAGCGATGGGCGATTACTTTCAATATGAAGAGGAGACTTGAAGCAACAGAAATGTGCTTATACACAAAGGTACTGAAGAAACCATGAACTGAATATGAATACCAAGTCGTTTTGCAGAAAATGGAATCAAAAAGGAAACTTTAACATAACATCAGTAAGAGACGTTTGAGGTTTTTAAGGTACATAATAAGAAAGGAAAGCTTGGAAAATTTGATACTCACGAAGCAGATAAAGAGCAAGAGCAACAGAAGAGATCAACGAATAACAGCGAGGTTGAGTAAATGGTTGGTGGAACAGGGCCGAGAAGAAATAAAAGACAAAGTTTATTAAGAGCTACAAGAGAAAGGAATCTGTGGCGAGCCATGATCGAATTAGTTTTAAGGAGACATGGCAAATAAAGAAGAGGAATTTCTAGCATCCCAATATTTATACACGCTATTAAATCTGAAAACTTAACAAATGTATCTATTAATGTTTAAGATTGTTCAGACAACATATCTTTATTTTGATTGTGTATTTTTTTTTATCAGTTGTAATTTAAATCTAAATTAAATTGTTTTTTATTTATACATCAGTTTATTTATGCATTATTTTATAGTTGTGTACTTTTCTAGTGGAAGTAGCGTTCCAAAAGTGAAGAAATAAACAATCTACAAACATATCTCTACACATTTAAATGAATATTATTATTGAGTGTTATTTCTTTCAAATTAAAAGAAACGAATTAGAAAGATCTTTGAAAATCAAATTTACACAAAAGTATTTTTCTTTCATTCTTTACAATACAACTGAATCAATTGCGTTTGTATGATAGAAAAACGTGATGTCGCTACAAAAGGAAAGTGTCACGTATTTACGCTGTTTTATGAAAGCGTGTAATTTTCTAGTAGTCAGAAAGTGTGCAGGTAAAGCTGTGTTATAACTATTACTAACATATTGTTTACATAATTCCGTTCGTGTGTTTCAAGTGTGCTAAATTTACTTTTAAATGAGTTACTCGATAAAACATGTGAAATGTTGGGTAATAAATTATGCGAAAAGTTTTGAGACTTCAGCTTATCCACAACAACAAATAGAAAATTTTATAGAAAATATATAGGCTCGAAAAAACTGAAAATTAGTTTACTAAACTCAGAGGTTTATTGGAAATATATATTTTCACCAATTTTTAAATATATAAATTTTAGGAGAAAAAATATTGCTGATTATTTTCTGAAGTTATCCCTCAAATTTCATATCAGACAACAAACATGATTGTGTGAATTTCTAAAGTGTTCAGTGGGTTCTAAAGTGAATTTCTAAAGTGTTCAGTGGGTTCTAAAGTGAATTTCTAAAGTGTTCAGTGGGTTCTAAAGTGAATTTCTAAAGTGTTCAGTGGGTTCTAAAGTGAATTTCTAAAGTGTTCAGTTGGTTCTAAAGTGAATTTCTAAAGTGTTCAATGGGTTCGAAATAACGTCGCTGATTGGTTAATAAATGCGAATGTGAAAATTTGGCTGATTGAACAGAAGATTTTCCTGCAATAAAGTGCCATTACTTACTGCGGTAGACTAGTTACGAACCAAGCTTACAGAACCCAATCTGCCCTCATATTTAACCCATAGCTGGAGAGAGAAGTGACAGATTAATACTTTTCCCAAAGGTATTTGTGTGTATATGAATGCAACGAATTCAAGTGGAAATCGAACTCGGCTCTCCAATTTCTTGATATCCACTGCCTGCAACGCACAGTCATACTAGAGTCAAATTTGTAGACAAACCTTCTAAAGTTTCTGCTTTTGACTTGTTTTTATTTGAGCACTTTCGACGAGACAGTCATTATCAAGATGTAAATGTTGGCAGTATGGTAGACACAAGTTGTTAGCTACATCGTGGAATGTTACATATTCCTTGCATTCAATTACGTGCAAATACCTTTCGGTAAGGTTTTAATCCGTCTCTTCCTTCAAGTAATGGATTAAATAACAGGACAGATTGGGTTCTATAGACATCGAAAAAGAATACGCAATGGAAGAATCACTTCTTCACTAGCGAAGCCCGACCTCTAAAAAGAACACGCAGTGGAAAAAACCTTATTACCACTATCACACTGATGACCCACCGAAGAACATGCAGTGGAAGAATCCCTACTACCTCACTATAAACCCCGCAAATGAGCGAGAACATTAAAACATAGTGTGTATATGCGACCGAGTTCAAATTCAGTATGTACCAAGAGGATTCACTCTAAGTGTTTTAACCCCTTAACAAAAAGTCACAATCACAATATTTTTCGATTTGACCTCGTGCACACACACACACACACACACACACACACACACACACACACACACACACACACACACACGCATACACACACACACACATACATATATATATAATTATATAATTGTGAATTAATTGTACATTCTCTTCATCAGACAATGTTTAATGTTTAAATGTAAATCATCTGTACAACCAACATCAAACATTGCCTGATAAAGAGAATCTATCGCGAAACAGAAATTTCCGTGTCGCAATGTACAATTAATTCATAACTATATGATTATATTAAGCTCTATAATATTTATTTTGTTGAGCACTGTTTATAATAAAATGAATGCCTGGGCACTCAAAATAGTAAAACCTTGAGTCCTTTTCACCTGGAATTATATATATATATATATATATATATATATATATATATATATTATCAGCAAAACTATAAAAGGAGACAACGGATTGTAAATGCCAAAACTTGAAACATCAATAACAATAATTCAATATGTCAATACACTGACGTGCCAAGTTTTTGCGCCAACTACATAAATGATTGTACACTTTTATTTTATTAAGCAGTTAAAATTATTTAGCAGTAAGTTTTTATCATTAGTGTCTACGGGTACTGAGCATTGGAAAGTAGGTTGTGGTGCTTTTGTAGGTGCCTTGTAATTATAGCACTTGATACTAAATAAACACAACAGCAACCCTTGCGAGTCCATTTGTTTCTCATCTGCTTTCTCATTACTCACTGGCAAAATCCAACCAAACTCAATTGCTCATCCTTTCTTTAAGCTATGGGTCGCGCCTAACGTCATTTTTTTAATGTAAAATAATTATTAGTATTTACATTGATTTTTGTGCGTTTTTGGACATATTTGTTTTTACCGTCAGTTCGTCCAATAAAAAGCACAAGAGATACTCAAAGTAGAGAGCTTTATGAAGACGAGTATGATAGCTATCGGTTTAATCTTAACTTAAAAAGACTAAAACAGTGATTGTCAAGGAAGCATTCTCTATAAACCAAGAGTTTTGACAAAGAAGCTATCTGAAGGGAACATGCTTTTTATAAAAATAAATGAAGGGAATTATGAGTTTTGCTACCGTTAATACGACATGACGGGTACTAAGTGTGAAGGACCTAGCTGGTGGGTCTAGGAAAATGTTTTCAAGTGATTTTTTTAATGTCAATGCTTTGTATATTCACACCAGAATTGGTACGAGGGTCATTCAATAAATAAGTAAATTTTTCGGTATAAGGATTTCTAATACAGATAGAAGCTTACTTTTTTTTTATTTTTCAACGTAGTCTCTCAGCAGTGTCACACACTTTTCCCATCTGTGCACAAGCTTCTGTATTCCCCCAGCGTAAAAATCTTTGGACTGATGTCTCAGCCAATCGCTCACAGCATTTTTGACTTTATCGTCACTTTCAAATTTCGTGCCTCTCGTGAACGCTTTCAAGGGACCAAACAGGTGAAAGTCTGAAGGGGAAAGGTCTGAGCGTAAGCGGGGCGAGGGAGCAGTTCTCAGCCCAATTCGTTGATGGTCTATAACGTTTGTCACTCACCGGCAGCTGACCTTCGAGTAGGCAAGGTCATCATGGACAATTTTGTGTGCTGTCTAAGCAGATAGGCTCAGAGTCCTTGCAATATCATCCACTGTCACCCTTCTGTCAGACTGAATGAGGTCATTGACTAATTTTATCATCTCAGGAGAACTTACTTCTGTACGCCTCCAAGGCCTGTCTTCATCCTCAACACTGCTCTGTCCTTACTTTAAACAATTTAGCCCACTTGTAGACATTTTTTATGGTTGAAACATGTGGCACCACACACAGTTGACATTCTCCTCTGAATTCCAACTGGTTTGCACTCTTCAGCAACCCAAAATTTGATAACTGACCTCTGTTCAATCCTGGAGCATGCTTCTTGGTCGGTCGTCTTTGTTAATCTTCAAAACTCTCAAAGTTTTTTTTTTCAATCTGGAAAAAAATTAAATCCTTTTGAAAAAGACGTAAGGGAAAAAAAAGTAAGCTTCTATCTGTATTAGAAGTTCTTATACCGAAAAATTTACCCTATTTATTGAATGACTCTCGTATAATACATTGATTATATCCTTTCTACTACCAAATTCCATTTTCTGATACCTATTAACAAGATCCGTTTCAAGCTATCTATTGGCAAGGTTCATTTCGAGATATCTATTGGCAATGTCTATTGCAAGATATCTATTGGCAAGATCCGTTGCAAGATATCTATTAGTAAGGTCCTTTTCATGATGTCTGTACTTTGCTAAATCCTTTAGTGGGTAACTGAGCGCCGAAATGTTAAAAGTTTCAATCTATAAATGTAACCACTGCTTTTTGTAGTTTTTCATCATATATATACAATATATATATATATATATATATATATATATATATATATATATATATATATATATATATATAGTCATCCGCAGACAGATCTGTTTCGCTGTATCGCATCTCATCAGTACGGACGGTTAGACATCCGATTGCTTTTTACCCAGGACTAAAACCCGACCGAATTGGCGTCAGTCGGCGATTCTACCTATGAGCTATGGGTGCTCGGTAGAAGGAAACAGACTTTTTAGCGTGTATATTATCATTATACACGCCCAATAGCTGAGTGTTCTAATTCATTACTGATTGGACGATGCGTATTAGAAAATAATTTAGATATTCTAAAATTTCATGGGTAATACGCATTTCACAGCAAAAAAACAAAAAACAACCCCCCCCCCCAAAAAAAAAACAAAAAAACAAACTGCTCGCCAGACCCAAAAGATACAGCAGTTAATAATTAACTGTTATTAACTGATGTATCTTTTGGGTCTAACGAGCAATTCTTTTCTGTTGTGAAATACGTATTATCCATGAAATTGTAGAATAGCTAAAATTTTTTCTAAATTATATTACTGTGTTAAGTCAAATAAATAATTTTAACATTGAGTTCTTTTGAGTTCGTCTCTATCGGAATTTACCGGAAAAATATACCAAGTATTTTACGTTATATATATATATATATATATATATATATAAACAAATTCTTTTTAGTACCACACCAATTTACAATTATTTTTAAAAGGACCATCTTTTTATTAAGAAAGACACAAAAGTGTCTCAATTAAAAAGGGAAAGTAATAAAAAATATAAGAGGGTAATTTAAGGCTCCTTTCAGCCGACACGTCTTCAAAAAAATCGTCCTAATATATATATATATCTTTTTTTTGTACACTTCATAAGAATGAAGGTTCTGCTCAGTCAGTCCATAGGCCATCAATCGAAACAAGTGATAGACAATGTCAGGTGGTGTAGGGCATCCCATTTAAGCGTTTTCAAGTAAGTTTTCACTCGTTTTGCGACATGTGGCCGAGTGGTGTCATACTGCAAAATCACTGTCGTGACTCTGCTCGTGTAACGGCCACTTTTTCTTTAAACGCATCAATTTTTTGCTTAAACGCATCAATTTTAGTCGATGGTGATCTCCCGTGAAAGTGTTGATCGAGTTGAACAGCTTGTAATAAACTATAGACAGCTGATCTCATCAACTGCAGAGTAACAGATACGAACCATGGATGTTAAGCTTTACCACCGATGTTGACGCTTAAGGTTATTGTAGTGTATCCACTTTTCATCGCCGGTCACGGTACGATGCAAAAAAACCTTTTCTTTTCTGCCGTTGAAGCAGCTGTTCACACGTGAGAAGACGCCGTTTGACGTCTCTCGGCTTCAACTCGTATGACACCCAATATATTTGCTTTTGAATAATTCCTAATGCTTTGTGCGTTGTGGTACAGTGGATATCGGCTCCAAACGAGAAATCGGGGAGCCGAGTTCGAATTCCAGTTGAATTCGTTGCAATCACTTACGCACAAATACCCTTGGGAAAAGTATTAATCCGCCTCTTCTCTCCAATTATTGGTTAAATAACAGGACAGATTGGGTTCTATAGCCTTGGTCGGCCACCAGTCTGCCACAGAAAACAATGGCAACCTACTGTGGGAAAATCTTCTGCCTAGTCAGTCATGTCTCGAAAGGGACATGATCGCCCAAAGGGTGTATCAACGGGATAACTGCATATAATAGTTGAAAACATGATTAAGGCTTCTACTGGGCATAAAGTGGGGGATCAGCTTTATATTGTTTTGAAGTAATAAAATGATCCCCCATTAATTACTACTTAATACTATTATACATCTTTCCCCCCTCTACCCATGAGTCAAATAATAGGACAGATTGGGTTCTATAGCCTTGGTTGGCAAGCAGTCTACCTCAGAAAACATTGGCAACCTACTGCGGGAAAATCTTCTGCCTAGTCAGTCCTGTCTCGAAAGGGACATGGTCACTCAAACGTATGGCACTTAACTGGCCGGCTGACTGACCAACGCTTTCAAGCATTTCAAACTGTTTGAAACTGTTGTGTGATCAGCTCCTATTGATTCTGCAAGTAGTTTGCACCTGACATGAGTTTTCATGAAGTAATGTCTCCAATTCTTCGTCTTCAATCTTTTTTTGGTGCGCCAAAAAGTTCTTCAACTTCAAAATTATTATTTTTAAATCGTTTAAACTATTCTCTGTATGTTGTTTCCGACAGAGAATGGTCGCCGTAAGTCTCAACAAGAAGTCTGTGTGCTTCACCAACAGGTTTCTTTTTAATAATATAGTGCAATAAAATTCACCGCTTTTCTGGCACGAAATCCGACATGTGTAAGGCTACGAAAAAACAAAAAAGTTGTTTATACTTTGGCGAAATGATATACACTGAATTTTAAGCTTGATTATAATACTTCCTTATAGACTCGTTACAATCTGAAATCACACACACGCAGTTCTGGGAATGCCACCTGATGGAAAACAGCGGGAACTTATTTAAGGCCCCATATATAAGACGGATTGCATCGATAATATTATTATTCTGAAGAAGTTGCTTTTACGAACAGAACACGTTCCTTAGTAGTTTATTTTTTATTTCGGTATTCGATTACGCAACTGATATATAGATTTTTAAGGAATTTATTTATCAATTCGACAGTTTTTCATCACTTTAAACGTTATATTTAGTGGATACTCATATTTGAGTAGGTGCTGCATTTACATATTAAACAGGATATTTATATATTCGCGTCTCCAGGCCTGAATCTTATAGAAATATTGTTAACGAAAATAAATGCTCGCAGCGCATATTTTTCTTTAATAAGATTTCTATATTTTTTATGGAAAAAAATCTAAAATTATTTATAAATGAAACTTTGTCTGTGTGTGTGTGTGTGTGTGTGAGTGTGTGTGTGTGTCCGTTAACTATAGACTCCGAAACGGCTGAACCGATTTTCTTGAAAATTTACGCAGTTGTACTATAAGCATCTGCGAGTGTTCTTAGCTAGGTTTTGTGTCGAGGTACCCCCGATAAATATCGAAAATCAATAATCGAAAAAATTGGGTTATAGAAGGAGTGGTCCGATTTTAATCAAATTTGATACACTCATAGACAAAGACATAAGAAACGATATTCAGAAGTTTCAAGGTTGCAGTTCTTACAATAGTGCAGAAAATCAATAATATATATATATATAAAAGGCAAGATGTTTGTGTGTGTGTCTGTTTATCTGCCTGTATGCCTGTATTTTTTCAGCCCTTTCATTTTAGATTTTGCTTTGGGTTTGGCTCTAAGTAGGTATAATTGTAGTTCTTAGTCCCAGCCATGATACCATTTACTCAGAGGACATATTTAGCCTTCAAAATTCAGTTTATGACGAAAAAAACTTATTTGATATCGATACCAGGAAATCAAAATTTGAGTTACATTCATTCATTTTTCTTTCAGTCTAGGGTTTCGCTTTAACTGGAAATAACTATTGCTTTTTAGTCTTTCGTGCCAACGTTCAAAGAGTCTGAGCTCCAGGACCATGGATTAGTTTTAAAGCTTTCATTACACCCGAGCAACGACGAGCTATATTGCTAGTCATAAATAACTATTAAATTGTTTGAGTTCATTTTATAACTAAATTATATAACAAATTGTAACAAATAACAGTTATAAAAAATTATTATAGTAAATAAAGAAATTGAACATAAAATCGACTGCATTTTGGAGTATTTGAAATGGTTAATTGTAACCGCAAGTTCTATGCTAGCAGTCCCTTTCCTCGCAGTACTCTCTTGGGAAACTCTCTTCTGCGGCGTATTGAACAACATACCTGAACTCGTGTAGTTTATTACGCTGGATCTGGACAAACAACGAAGAACACTTATTTATAAATATATAGTTTTATTTTTTTATTATTCATCAGTGACACTTGTATGGAGAAGAGAGAGCTCGCACATACGAAGGAGCTGTCGGGCGTCGTTAGCCAGTCTCTCTTTTCAGTGTAATTCGTGTGTAAAATCTAAGGCTTATGTGTTAAAAATATTACGAACTTTTTCATTACTGACAGGATTAAATTATTTGAGCTTTGGGATTTGCTTATAAATGCTCATTGCAAAAATGTAAGTGGACAAGCGACCAGTTTAAAAAGACAGAGTCAAAATTTAAAGAATGTTGTGGCCTGTTAAGGCCAAAAAGAAAGACACGGAAAGAAGAAGGTAGTTCGAACCAGTGTATTGGAAAAACAGAACATATATACAAAATAAGAGTGTTATTGATCAGCAGATTGAAATGTCTGTCTGAACTGTCAAGTTTCACTGTCTCGACTGTCCCCCAGGAAGTCTCGAGTTTAGTATTTATGAAAGAGGAAGAATTCATTCCAATGTAGATAGGGTAACATAACAAAGAAAGTACTGAAAATATGTTTTCCGGATCTTCTATCAAATGTATTTAGTCTGTATTCCAAATTCAAATCGAAATCTCAAGCGAAAAAAGTTCGACAGCAGTATTTAAATCGAAACGGAGTCTACCATTCACAGCATTGGATCAAATCAACGAAGAATTAAACAGACTTGAAAAAAAGTGCAACAAACAAATTAGTCATTTAAAATAGGCAGCACCAGAAATGTATGTAAAAATCGTGTTTAGAACCCCATAATTGCTCATTGCCTACTCTAGGGAAAATTTTCGCGAAGTTGAACGATGGAAATGTTTTTTCGAAGCGGGGAATTTCTGAAGGGTATTTACAAATGCAAGTCGAAAAAGAATGTTCACAGTTATCAACTATAAATAGACACAAGAGATTCAACCAACTTCCTATTTTTTTTTAATCATATCACCCCGAGCAAGGCGGTAACGCCACTGATGTGCAGGGGGCTACGTAGGAGTGAAAGATTGGAAAAGAGAAAGCCGGAAACCACATCCTAAACAAGGAACAAGGGGTGAGCCTTTTCACCTGTTCAATAGACGTGGGTGGAGTGTGAACCGGGCGATAGTTTAGTCTATCTACTCCAATTGAAAAAAAAAGAGTGAAAGATTGGAAAAGAGAAAGCCGGAAACCACATCCTAAACAAGGAACAAGGGATGAGCCTCTTCACCTGTTCAATAGACGTGGGTGGAGTGTGAACCGGGCGATTGTTTAGTCTATCTACTCCAATTGAAAAAAAGAAAGAAAAGAGTGAAAGATTGGAAAAGAGAAAGCCGGAAACCACATCCTAAACAAGGAACAAGGGATGAGCCTCTTCACCTGTTCAATAGACGTGGGTGGAGTGTGAACCGGGCGATTGTTTAGTCTATCTACTCCAATTGAAAAAAAGAAAGAAAAGAGTGAAAGATTGGAAAAGAGAAAGCCGGAAACCACATCCTAAACAAGGAACAAGGGATGAGCCTCTTCACCTGTTCAATAGACGTGGGTGGAGTGTGAACCGGGCGATTGTTTAGTCTATCTACTCCAATTGAAAAAAAGAAAGAAAAGAGCGAAAGATTGGAAAAGAGAAAGCCGGAAACCACATCCTAAACAAAGAACAATTGGTATAAAATTAGCTCCAGTTATATTTAAACATGTTATGGATCCCATGCATACAAATTGTGATTTCGTAATAGCATATCCGGATGATATATCATTTAAAACTAAGAAACGAGATACAGAGCATATGAAAATTTATGGAAAAATACGAGAGTACAGATTCAAACTCTGTGAGGAAAAGTGCGAATTGTTATTGCCTAAAATTCAGTACCTAGGACAAACCATTGACAAAAATTGAAAAAGTAGTAAAAATCTGCGGAAGTTGTGCTCTGGCAGTAAACTTACCTACTACGAAAATACAAATTGAGCCCAAAATAGATATTCTTTTATCCTGACTCCGCATAGATTTTGCACGTCTAATTAATGGATCACATATCTTCTGGTAGTGGATAGCTTAACTAAGTGGCCTGAAATTTGTAAACGCGAAAAAAAAATCTCTTCGATGACAGTGAATCTTTTACACGAACTGTTTGCATGAAATGGCATTCCAGATACCATAGTCTCAGATAACGGTACAGAGTTCAGTCAGTCAAGTCTCATACGTGATACACGTTTGGGCGATCATGTCTGGAAAGTAACATGATTGACTGAGCAGTATATCATCTTGCAATCTGTCCCGTTATTCGACTCATAGCTAAAGGAGGAAAAGATGTATTATATAATCAAGTAGCAATTAGCGGGGGATCAGTTTATTACTTCATAACAATAGAAAACTGATCCTCCACTTTATGCCCAGTAGAAGCCTTAATCATGTCTCTAAACATTATATTGTGTCAGTTGAGTGCTATACGTGATACACGTTTGGGCGATCACGTCTCGAAAGTGACATAACTGACTGAGCAGTATATCATCCTGCAGCAGGTTGCCATTACTTTCTGCGGTAGACTGGTTGCCAGCCAAGGCTATAGAACCCAATCTGTTCTGTTATTTAACCCAGAACTGGAAGGAAAAGACGGATTAATACATTTCCCAAGGGTATTTGCGCGTAAGTAAATGCAAGAAATTTACTGCTCAGGAATTCGAAGATTTTTCTAAGATGTTCAGGATTGAACATATTATTGCACCGCCGTATCACCGAAGTTCAAACGGACAAGCTAAACGGTTCAAGAGAGCTTTGAAAAAAGCAAGGTCATGAAAAGTAAACAAAGAAACACTACTGAAATTCTTAAGAGTTTACCAAATTCTCATACACTGTCAGGAAAGTCGCCGACAAAATTAATGTTCGCTGGAAAAATTAAATCGGTGTTCGACAAGTTGTTACCAGGCCCAAAAAGAATAAGAACGGATAACAAAAAGGTGATAAGTCCCGGAAAGGGATACATAGCTGATTCGAGGTAGTTAAGCAGTTTACGCAAATGCAATCGGGTAGGTCTATCTAGTACGTAGATGTAATGGACGGTACTCATCGAATGCAGTATCCTTAGAGGTAGGCGCAGTTAATAGACCTAGACCTAGTCGTAGACCTCTAGTGGTAGACCTGTAAACCTATGGACGTAGACCGCAAGTAGTAGAAGATCTCCAGCAGTATACCTATAGACGTAGACCTGTAGTGGTAGACCACTAGACCT
>JBBBDQ010001122.1:3457500-3592500 GCA_037127315.1 Ascarosepion bandense
TATTTTGTGAAGGTCTGCCGACAAATTACGAGTATAAATTTTTGAAAGAGAAAAAAAGAAAATTATCTTTCACCGAGCAGAAACGATTTTCAAAATTGTCCCAGTTCGGTCCTCACTGGAAGCTTCACTACGACCTTGTGTCAGACTAAGTTAATTTTAATAAATACCTGCAATTGATTATTTGATGGCCCCATGGAAATTATGTGATTTATATTTTTGTTGTAGAGTAGTTTTCGCACTGAAAGTTATAATCGTGCTATGTTGGTTGCTAATCGACTTAACGTACCCAAAATGTTAGGAACATGGTAATCTTCCACTGTAAAATGACTCCTAATATCAACTGCCTAGTAGTTCTACTGAACTCCAATAGAACTCTAAAGAACTTCTAAGAACTCCTATGAACTTTCCAAGAACTTATCGAGTTAACTTCCTGTTAACTCTTATTAATATAGGAGGGAGAGTCCAGTATTTGAGGAATAAGTGTGCTTCACATAACAATTTTCAATACAAAAAACATTAAATATATTATTTTTATAGATATTTATAATAATTTTTCACAGAATACAAGGCCCACGAGCCACTCAAGGTAGGGGGATAAAGAATGAAGCTGCTGTATAAGTGTAATAACAGGTGGTAAGACTTGCAGATATGTAGAAAAAGTAATTCAAGACTTGAAAAGGTTAAGATTGTAGTTGTGAAAGCATCTTCTTAGGAGTCAGTTACACAAAGTAGCGATTCTTGCAAAGAAACTGTTTGAATAGAACTTCCTCCTTACTAATGGAATACGAAAGAGAATAAAGATAATTCATCCCAACTTATTAGCTATGAAAGTTACAAATATAGCTCGTCGGAAGATTTGCAATGGAAATATTGATTGTGGGGTAGTGAGAGTCTTTTGATATTTTGTCTATCGGAAACGGATGGGAGAATGGATAATAACTAATTATTCATAAGGTCGATTAAATCTTTTTGAACTCTATCAAATTTTTATAACATAGCAACAATTAAAATAACATGTTTTATTCTCTTATCAAATTCTTTACTGTTTGACAATTTCGTCATTTGAGTAAATGAATCAAGCTTTCACATGTTTTGACATGTGGTACTCATAGTCCATTTCTTCATCAATAAGTTATCCATTAAATTCCACAAAAATTGGTCAATATCTTTGTTGGCAGCACTGGTCAATGAATGACGAATGACCAAGGTATTATGTTGAAAACTTATAGTGCCTCTGATTTGTGCAGTATTACATTGAATTCAAAACCGTAAAGGAGGAGGTCTTGGAAAGGATGGAAACGAAAAATAAATTAATATTGAGCACCAGGAAGAGACAGCTAAAGTTCCTGGGACATGCCATGAGGAAGGAAGGCTTGGAGAACCTGTTACTAACAGGCCAGATAGAATGAATGAGAGACAAAGGAAAACAGCGTGTAACGTACTTGACTAGCTTGAGCAAGTAGATGGCAAAACGGGAGTTGCGTGGTGTAACAGGAGAAACCATGCTAAGAGCCACCAGGGATAGGGAGACGCGGCGGACATGATCGCCTACGTTCTGAAAGGACAAGGCACATAGAAGAAGAAGAAGAAGAAGAAGAAGAAGAAGAAGAAGAAGAAGAAGAAGAAAGGAGGTAATCCAATTCAACACTTTTATCATTCCGCCGTAGTGGAGAGATGTCAAATACAGAGTGATCATACTTGATTCAAACTCTTTCTTGGTCAATTCTCTGCCTCTGGGCGAAGAATAACCCAGACGAGACTCTGTCGAATGGGGTGAATAGACAAGAGCCCGACCCAGCCTTAAGCTGGATCTACGTAATATTTTTGGCTTAGCATAAGGACTTGGAATACCCACTTTAATTGACCTTGTGTCGCATCCACCTTGGTGGAGAGGTAGTGAATACTTAGTGATCATACTTGATCCAACCACCCTCTTGGTTAACTCTCTGCCTTCGAGCGGATAGGAACCCAGACGAGTCTCATCTTGGTTGAATAGACAAGAGCCTGACCCGGCCATATGCAGGGTCTACGGGAAATTTTTAGCTGAGCCCAAGGGTTCGGAATCCCTATTGTAATTAACTTTGTATCGTATCCTCAATGGGCTTCCACCCTAGTGGTAAATACGAAGTGATCATATTTGATTCAAACTCTTTCTTAGTCAATTCTCTGCTACTGGGTGAAGAATAACCCAGACGAGCCTCCGCCGAAGAGTAGAGTCTCGTCTGGGGTAAATAGACAAGAGACCGACTTAGGCAGGGTCTACGGCATATTTTTGGCTAAGCTTAAGGTCTCAGAATTCCAACTTTAATTGATCTTTAATTATCCGCTTATGACTTCCGCCCTAGTGGGAAGGTGGTAAATACGGAATGATTATACTCATTAGCAGTTCACTAGCAGTGTATCTACTTTACGCTGCGTTGCAGTCTTGTACTTGTTGATATACTATTATTCCCAACCTCCATTCTGGTGATTACTAACTTTTTAGGGTTACAACGTACTGTAGGTCATTTTTTAGATCAACAGCCAATTTGACCTTATCGAACCGATGAAGTTTCCGTTGACTTTAATATTTGTGTTAAATTCCACGAGATTTATTTTCTCAAGTACTCTAGAAATGTAAACTGTCTCTTTCTGACTATGCACAGTCCTTGTAGTTTCTTTTATCCATAAGACGTCCTTGTTACTCACACTCTCTCTTGATAGTAGTCTTAGGATTTGTCACCTTAAGTCTCTAATTGCCCACATTTATTACTCAAGAACGTTTTATTTAAAACATTGATATTATTATTCTAAATTATCTTCTCTTGAATATTTAAAAAATATTGTGCGTAAAATCCTAATTAATGCCAAAAGATACAGCGTATCTAAACTTATTTATAAATGGAATTTTGTGTGTGTGTGTGTGTCCGTTACCTATAGACCCCGAAACGGCTGAACCGATTTTCTTGAAAATTTACACAGTTGTACTATAAGCGTCTGCAAGTGTTCTTAGCTAGTTTTTGTATCGAGGTTACCCGGATAAATATCGATAATCGATAATCGAAAAAATCAAGTTATAGAAGGAGTGGTCCAATTTTAATCAAATTTGATACACTCATAGACAAAGACATAAGAAACGATATTCAGAAATTTCAAGGTTGCAGTTCTTACAGTAGTGCAGAAAATTTGATATCGATATCAGGAAATCAAAATTTGACTTACATCCATTCACTTTTCTTTCAGTCTACGGTTTCGCTTTAACTGGAAACAACTATTGCTTTTTAGTCTTTAGTGCCAACGTCCAAAGAGGCCGAACTTCAAGACCATGGATTAGTTTTAAAGCTTTCATTACACCCGAGCAACGCCGGGCTATACTGCTAGTTAAAAATATAAATAAGATATGGTATAATAAAAACACCCATTCTATGGGTTTGTTGACAGTTATATATCAACTTCCGGTTACATAGGGATAAGAAGGGACCAAATGTATGTGTATATTTTTTAATAATGGCACTTGTATTTCGAATAAAAGTACTTATATTTTGTTATAATGGTATTTATGAATTGGAAAAACGGATTTCATTACTTTCGCCTGTTTTCTCTACTTCTGTGGTCCTTGGGCATGACGATAAACTGCATTTAGCATCAAGTGCCTCTGATTGGGAGATTGCAAGAAGCATGGAACCACCTATTAATTGCTGTTGTTCCCAGGTTCATTCTGACCCGGAGTGGTAGCACCTGTTAGGGTCCCAGCTATAGGAAAATAGTTAACCCCCCAAACTGGGGTCAAAACACAATGAAAGAATAAAAATACTTTTATAGAAAAATACAATATATACATTTTTGAAGAAAAAATTATTCTCAGCAAAAACATTTTTTAATACAAAACTAGAATACACTTTCAGTTTTCTAAAATAAAAAAGAATTTAAAAAATTCGTTAAAATCTGACTAAATCAACCTTTTCATTATAGCCGATTATTAAAAACAACAACAACCCCCCCTTAAACCCCACCATTTTTGGCATTAATTAACCCACAGAGGTTGATATGGCGTTAAACAAAACTCAAACTCTACTTCTGTGAAATCTTGTGATATAGTTCTTTGAAATCATTAATGCCCACCGTAAAATCCGTTATTAATAATAAAAAAAAAGTATAAAATGTAGGTTTCTAAAATAAATCCGGGATTAATTATTGGTTGTTATAGGTCACTTATAGATTATAGGTTTATACAGCAATGTTCCTCCTCATCATCGTTATCTTTACTACCACCCTCAGTATCATCATCTCAGTCAGTCCCATGATCGAGTGGGGGCGTAGTGTCGTTGTTCAGCTAAGCATCTGACAGGTTTCCTTCACATATCTGGATTGGAAGCCAGAGAGGTATTTATTCATGCGTAAATAGACCTGACAGAGCCCGTTATTCTCCAGACCAAACCACAACCTATGTTCTCTAATTTTAACTTCTCGTCTTGGTCACAGCCACTTTGCCGTTGATTCCATCGGGGAAACCATTCACCCTGCAAAATCTATTAAGTCTAGAAAACCTATCGCTCTTGATGCCGTCTCATCACAATACTGGCTGCTTGTGTAGCAATGAAACTGAGCCTATTCCATTGTTCTAGATGGTTGTTGACCCTACAAGGTACTTTTACAGGTGTCGTTCATAATCCTGCTCGATGTCTAGCTAATCCTCACCAGAAAAAGAAATCAGTTTATTGGGCGAAAACTAGACAATGCGATACTTTGTTCTTTTCTTTTTAATCAAATTAATGGAACTTCTAAGTACACAAGGGGGTTACTGAGTTTGGAAGAATAACAAAAAAGAAAAAAAAAAGAAAAAAGAAAAAATAGAAAAAAGAAAAAATAGAAACATTCTTAAAGAGCGAGAACAATAGAAGAGCAATCAAAAAGACAGTAGATAACGATTGACATTGCATTTAAATTTTTGAAGATCAAAGTTGGTTGGAAAGCAAGAAACTGGAAGAGAGTTCCATAAGCGAGAGAAGAAACTGTTAGCATAGGACTTATAATAATATGAGGAAAAGAAAACATAATTAAGGAAAGAGAACAATAAAAGAATCAAAACTAAGAGGACAAAAGATAACGATTGACATTGCATTTAAATCTTTGAAGATCAAAGATGAGTGGAAATCAAGAAGCCTGAAGACAGTTCCACAAGTGAGAGAAAAACTGATAGCATAGGACTTATATGAATATGAGAAGAAAATATAATTAAGGAGAGAGAACAATAAAAGAATAAGAACTTAGAAGACAGAAGATAACGATTGACATTGCATTTAAATTATTGAAGATCACAGTTGACTGGAAAGCAAAAAGCCGGAAAAGAGTTCCACAAGCGAGAGAAGAAACTGTTAGCATAGGACTTATATTAATATGAGAGAAAGAAAACATAATTAAGAACAGATAACAATAAAAGAATAAAATCTAAGAAGACAGAAGTGAACGATTGATATTGCAAATTAAATTATTGAAGATCAAATTTGGCAAGAAGTCATGAAACCAGAAGAGATTTCCACAAGTTAAAACTGCGAGATGTGAAACTGTTAACTTACGGTTACATCTAGCTATTTAAACTGCGAATTGATGAAACATTTCTGGTAATGTAGTACTGCTCTTAAATTAATAAAGTCTAGTTCATCCGAACTATTACCATGAAATTATATATAGAAATGACACAGGGAAGCTAGATTTCGGCCATGAGAAAGGGACTGAAACTGATGGTTAGTTGTTTACATGGCATCAACAGCACTCGTCGGGCAACCTGACATAATGTTTACTCTTAACAAAATGAGGAGGGTGTGCAGTAGAGAATTAAGGGTATCTATATTTGACTACAAATTAATAAAACTCAGAAAAAATATTTGAAATAAATCTGTTAGATTTAGAAAAAAACCTTCAAGTGAATCTATCGCCCGGTTCACACTCAACCCACGTCTATTGAACAGGTGAAGAGGCTCATCCTTTGTTCCCTGTTTAGGATGTGGTTTCCGGCTTTCTCTTTTCAAATCTTTTCACTCTTATCTTTTTTAAAATTTTTTTTCAGTTGGAGTAGATAGGCTAAACTATCGCCCGTTTCACACTCCACCCACGTCTATTGAACAGGTGAAGAGGCTCATCCCTTGTTTCCTGTTTAGGATGCGGTTTCCGGTTTTCTCTTTTCCAATCTTCTCACTTTTTTTTCAATTGGAGTGGATAGATCTATCTATCGCCCGGTTCACACTCCACCCACGTCTATTGAACAGGTTTAAGAGGCTCGTCCCTTATTCCCTGTTTAGGATGTGGTTTCTGGCTTTCTCTTTTCCAGTCTTTTCATTATTACGTAGCCCCCTGCACATCAGTGGCGTTACCGCATTACTCGGGGTGATACGATTAAAAAAAATTGGCGCGAAATGTAAGGGTTTCTAACAATGTCTAGGATTACACTAGGATTGTAAAGAGATGTTTAAATTTATTTTTGTTTTTACTAAATATTTATCCAATATGGTTACTAAATCAAATATGGCGAAAAAGAAAATGCTAAAGGCTCCAATAGATAGGAGTGACGGTGGTGAAGGTTTGGATTATGAAAATATGAGGATACGTACAATAGGTCACGTTGACCCTAGACTTGAAGGTGTTAGGATTGTAGTGTTATTGGAAGCAAGTTTTCGGGTGTGTGTTTCGCAAAGTAGAGAACGAATGGAACTTCCTTTTTTCTAAAGGAATACGAAGGAAGAAGAGTGATTTTCCCCAGTGTATAAAGAATGGATGGTCTTAACAGTAAAAACTCCCCAGAACATTTACCACGAAGAGATAGAGATAGATAGATAGATAGATAGATAGATAGATAGATAGATAGATAGATAGATAAAAAGTAAAACAAGATTCTTCAATAAAATCACTCCGACCCTCAAGACGGTGCCTATGTCACCTTGGAAGTGAATGAATATCCGGCTCAGGTCGTTTTTCATCAGGTTGGCCAACACGTCTGACGTGGAAGCTTTCAACGAACCCTTGTCATCGTACGGCCGCTGAATGGTCTACTCGGCGGTACGCAACTCTCAAGAGCCTGGAGGATTCAAATCAGGCGAGTTTGGAAGCCAGAGTTTGGGTGGCGTGACATGTTCGTAAAAATTCTTGTCTAGTAATTCGTGCGTCACGTGGGCGTTTCACGAAGAAACAAAAACATACTGAAACCCATACGGTCACCTCATCATCATGGGTACGTCTGAGAGGCGGGCGTGCGCAAACCACCTGTCAACTTTAAAGAAACTTCCTATCTTCAAATCACTGCAGTTAGCAATTTATCCGACGAACATCGTTGTATATAAGTGAACTTAAAAGATAGGAAGTTTCAGAACGCCACCGCCACGTCGATGTATTATTGGAAGTTCAAAGGTGAATTAAGTAAATTCTACAAAATAAACGGAAAAATTCTAAGAAGATGTAAACCTTGTAGACGTAATGAGGACAAATGTAAGACATGTTTCAAATAGAAATTAGTAAATTTAGAGCCGAATAGAGGCCCAAGGTTATTAGATAAGTTATCATAACCTGGTGAATAGATGTAGGTATGTCTCTTGTGCCACTGCCAACCATTTTTTGTAAAGTTGTTCGGATTTGATAAGTCCGTTCACCCGAGTTTTTATTTCTTTTTTTTAATCCAATCTCACCTAACACATAAATCCAATCCTTTGACATTGAACACTTTTTTAACTGAACGAATTATCTAACTCTAGTTAGATGCGAGACATATTAAGGCATAACCACACGCCTCTTCTTTTAACATATCAAAATTTAACATCTGTTAAACCGATAAATTTTGTCGGAATAACTATTCTTAATGACTCTTGTTGCATTATATATATATATGTTTGAATTTTATTTTTAATGGCTAGTCGTATTTGAGTGGATACTTTGTTTTTCTATAATCAAACATCACATTTATATATATCCACTGGCCTGAATATTAGAGAAATCTTGCTAGGAAAATGTCTAGCTTCTGGTAGGATTCAAACCTGCAACCAATGAGAACCTGTCAACAGATCTGATGTGTTTTGACCACACGGTCACAAAGGATTCCATTGTTTAACATATTTACGTATGAAATCTCAGCTCAACTCTTACGTATGAAATCTCAGCTCAACTCTTACGTATGAAATCTCAGCTCAACTCTTACGTATGAAATCTCAGCTCAACTCTTACGTATGAAATCTCAGCTCAACTCTTACGTGAAATCTCAGCTCAACTCTTACGCATGAAATCTCAGCTCAACTCTTTACGTATGAAATCTCAGCTCAACTCTTACGTATGAAATCTCAGCTCAACTCTTACGTATGAAATCTCAGCTCAACTCTTACGTATGAAATCTCAGCTCAACTCTTACGTATGAAATCTCAGCTCAACTTTACGTATGAAATCTCAGCTCAACTCTTACGTATGAAATCTCAGCTCAACTCTTACGTATGAAATCTCAGCTCAACTCTTACGTATGAAATCTCAGCTCAACTCTTACGTATGAAATCTCAGCTCAACTCTTACGTATGAAATCTCAGCTCAACTCTTACGTATGAAATCTCAGCTCAACTCTTACGTATGAAATCTCAGCTCAACTCTTACGTATGAAATCTCAGCTCAACTCTACGTATGAAATCTCAGCTCAACTCTTACGTATGAAATCTCAGCTCAACTCTTACGTATGAAATCTCAGCTCAACTCTTACGTATGAAATCTCAGCTCAACTCTTACGTATGAAATCTCAGCTCAATCCTTACGTATGAAATCTCAGCTCAACTCTTACGTATGAAATCTCAGCTCAACTCTTACGTATGAAATCTCAGCTCAACTCTTACGTATGAAATCTCAGCTCAACTCTTACGTATGAAATCTCAGCTCAACTCTACGTATGAAATCTCAGCTCAACTCTTACGTATGAAATCTCAGCTCAACTCTTACGTATGACCTCAGCTCAACTCTTACGTATGAAATCTCAGCTCAACTCTTACGTATGAAATCTCAGCTCAACTCTTACGTATGAAATCTCAGCTCAACTCTTACGTATGAAATCTCAGCTCAACTCTTACGTATGAAATCTCAGCTCAACTCTTACGTATGAAATCTCAGCTCAACTCTTTACGTATGAAATCTCAGCTCAACTCTTACGTATGAAATCTCAGCTCAACCCTTACGTATGAAATCTCAGCTCAACTCTTACGTATGAAATCTCAGCTCAACTCTTACGTATGAAATCTCAGCTCAACTCTTACGTATGAAATCTCAGCTCAACTCTTACGTACGAAATCTCAGCTCAACTCTTACGTATGAAATCTCAGCTCAACTCTTACGTATGAAATCTCAGCTCAACTCTTTACGTATGAAATCTCAGCTCAACTCTTACGTATGAAATCTCAGCTCAACTCTTACGTATGAAATCTCAGCTCAACTCTTACGTATGAAATCTCAGCTCAATCCTTACGTATGAAATCTCAGCTCAACTCTTACGTATGAAATCTCAGCTCAACTCTTACGTATGAAATCTCAGCTCAACTCTTACGTATGAAATCTCAGCTCAACTCTTACGTATGAATCTCAGCTCAACTCTTACGTATGAAATCTCAGCTCAACTCTTACGTATGAAATCTCAGCTCAACTCTTACGTATGAAATCTCAGCTCAACTCTTACGTATGAAATCTCAGCTCAACTCTCTTACGTATGAAATCTCAGCTCAACTCTTACGTATGAAATCTCAGCTCAACTCTTACGTATGAAATCTCAGCTCAACTCTTACGTATGAAATCTCAGCTCAACTCTTACGTATGAAATCAGGGCTCAACTCTTACGCGAAATCTCAGCTCAACTCTTACGTATGAAATCTCAGCTCAACTCTTACGTATGAAATCTCAGCTCAACTCTTACGTATGAAATCTCAGCTCAACTCTTACGTATGAAATCTCAGCTCAACTCTTACGTATGAAATCTCAGCTCAACTCTTACCCAAATGCTCTTCACACATAATAACTAACGGGGTAGAATTTTGGGTTTTAGGTGGCCGTATGTAATCGGTGACGCGCTTGCAGAAGTTGTCTGACTGCTATGAATGGGTTCTCCTGCTTGTGTGGCATGATGCAGAGTCCGGTTGCCAGACATAACTTCTCCCAGCATCCACCCTCTTGACCCAGAAGAAGTAACTGATGAAAGTGCTTAATGTGGGTTTTTGTGTTGAGTCTGAGGCTTCACCAACAAATTTTGGAGTTCTTTCCTTATGAATGTCGTATCTTCCTAATCACTTTAAGACCAATCTAACTGTTTCCAAATTTCCTGCACTGTCCTCATATTGGCACCTTAACACTCAGAATTGTTCGTATTGCAGCTTCCGGCGCCATCGTCACCCCTTACAGCATGCTGATTCCAAATTTCTGACGGAGGAAATTGCGGGATGTTGCTTTTTTCTTTTTTATCACAGACGGTGTCCAACTGACCCTACTATACTGTACAGTGAAAACATTAGAAACAAACAACGTGCATGCGCGAAATTAAAAATGTAAAATGGCGACAAGTTACTCTTGTGTTCAAAGTTGACTCTCTGCAGGCGAATAAATATCTGACTTTACATATCGAAATCAATTTGTTATTCCGACGGCCGAAAACACCATGTACATATAGATAATTGGTCGGTAAATAGGTCAGAAGGAGGATATGCGTGCGTCTTCCTTTGCTGGCTGTTTTCATACTGGCTTGTTAAATTTTTCTCAGTTTTGAGAATCACAAACTTTATTCAATTTCTTTACATTTTATTTTTAAAAAAAATCATTTTCTCTCATATTTATTGAAAGATATTTAAAAGACAGGTTGCTGCCCAAATATATATATATATTGTAATAGTTGTTACAATGATTTATAAAAGCATAGTATCACTACACAAACATTTTCATGTTTCGAAGCCGAACTGCTCCTCTTCGGGTGATATGTGGAACTGAAAATAAATAGTGGAAACGATTTATTTTTGGAAATGTGAGGTGTAAGTGGTAGTTGTAGGGAGTTGAAATTTGGTATGTCTAAACTAGTCCATCAGCAGTTTGTAACCATAGCGATAGACATTTTGGTTAGGAGAGGGGGCAAGATGGCTTGGATCTGGACAGGTCATTTTTTAATTTTGTCTGGGTAAATTACATAGTGGGACCATAGATTGTTTTAAATGGGTAGACAATTTTTATTTGACTACTATCTATGAGTACATGGGACAGGAAGTTTAGGTCAGGATTTGGGTTGAATGATTGTAGTATTCTTAGTTATATTGTGTTTGGAGTAACATTTTAGTATTGTATGGGTTTTTTATTTCATTAATATAATGTTCATTTTTTTATTTTGTGGATGAAACACAGTTATTAATTAAATTTTGAAGAAGATATTTTTTCTGAGTAAGGTATCTAGTGATATATATATATATATATATATATATATATTAGTTATCCACATACAAGCATGTTTCGCTGTATCACAGCTCAACAGTGTGGCTAGACGCATCCACTTGCTTCTGGCCGGGATCGAAACTCGACCAATTTGGTGTCAGTCGGAGTCGCGACTCCCTAAGCCATCGACACATGGAATCAGAGAAGGGAAATTTTAACGTGTTGTATATAAGCAGTGTATACACACGCCAGTCACCGAGAGAACTCGATTCATTTCTAAAGAGTCACGTATATAGCAGAAGTGGAAACTGTTTTCAAAATTTTCTTCTCCAGAGAGCTCAATCATAATGAGAGCATAAGATATATGATTAAAAATATATATATATATATATATATATATATATATATATATATATATTTAATCATATCACCCCAAGCAAGGCTGTAACTCCACTGATGGGCAGGGGGCTACGAAAGAGTGAAAAGATTGGAAAAGAGAAAGCCGGAAACCACATCCTAAACAGGGAACAAGGGATGAGCCTCTTCACCTGTTCAATAGACGTGGGTAGAGTGTGAACCGCGCGATAGTTTAGTCTATCTACTCCAATTTATCCAAATGGGGGAGACAGAAAATAGATTTCAGGTGTATGCATAATATTGAAAGTTTATTATATAAACAATCTGCAATATGGCAAGTAGACTGTCATCGTTAATCTAGAAAATTTAATTTTAAACGAGACATTTAAAATCGATTGTTACATATTTAGTCGATAATACTAATAAAGTCATACAATATCCTTTTGATTTCTTCTTTACAATTATATACAACTAGCAACATAGCCCGGCGTTGCTCGGGTGTAATGAAAGCTTTAAAACTAATCCGTGCTCCTGGAGCTCAGACTCTTTGGACGTTGGCACGAAAGACTAAAAAGCAATAGTTGTTTCCAGTTAAAGCGAAACTGTAGACTGAAAGAAAAATGAATGGTTGTAAGTCAAATTTTGATTTCCTGATATCGATATCAAATAAGTTTTTTCGTCTTAAATTGAATTTTGAGGGCTAAATAAGTCCTCTGAGTAAATGGTATCATGGCTGAGACTAAGAATTACAATTATACTTACTTAGAGCCAAACCCAAAGGGTTGAAAAAAATACATACATACAGGCAGATAAACACACACACACACACACACACACACACACACACACACACACACACACACACACACACACACACACATCTTGCCTTATATATATATATATATATATATATATATATATATATATATTATCGATTTTCTGCACTATTTTAAGAACTGCAACCTTGAAACTTTTGAATATCGTTTCTTATGTCTTTGTCTATGAGTGTATCAAATTTGATTAAAATCGGACCACTCCTTCTATAACACGATTTTTTCGATTATCGATTTTCGATATTTATCGGGAATACCTCGACACAAAACCTAGCTAAGAACACTCGCAGACGCTTATTGTACAACTGTGTAAATTTTCAAGAAAATCGGTTCAGCCGTTTCGGTGTCTTTAGGTAACGGACACACACACACACAGACAGACAGACAGACAGAAACACACACACGCATACATACACAGAAACAAGGTTCCATTCATAAATAAGTTTAGATAACTTTTAGGAAATCAGGCAGCTGGGCAAAATGACGACGATGAAAATGAATTTATGTTTAAAACATTAAACATTTACTTAACTCTTATAATTTAGTAGGAAATATCTATTCAATCCATGCTTTGAACGAGAATTCTAATTTGTATTTTTTTTTGGTTGTATAGAGGTCTGAAAATGTAACACATGTGTGCAAAGCTTTTTACCTTCATTCGTAGCATATCGCATACTCATTGGTATACCAGTAGTTAGTGTAGACAGAACTTCATTCGTTCTGTATGTCTACTCGGAGCGCAGTGAATAGCAGTTATTTCGTCTTATACTCTATTGGAGCCTTTAGCATTTTCTGATCCGAAAGTTCTATTTACCAATAAATTGTTTTAATCGTGTTCCAGCTTTCGTCCTCCTCATTTATATTTCCCTAAAAATCAGTTATCTTTTTGAGTTAGTCAAAAGTACGCCAACGATTCCTTCTGAAGACGTGTTGGCTGAAAGGATTCCTAAAGGTTAAAAATGCTTTTACACACACACACACACACACACACACACACACACACACACACACACACATATATATATATATATATTCTAAACATATACTGTTAAATATAAGAGACAATGAATGTCTATTATGTTTAAACATGAGCCGTTCTAAACGTCGTATTTTGGCTTTAATTTCAGTTAAAAATAAAGACAAAAATTATCCAACATTTGGATAATTTTTTATTAATTTGGTTCTAAGCTTTCGGCTCACATGAGCCATCTTCAGAGAGATTATTAAGACGGTAACAAAATAACATCCACCATCAGCGACGATTTTATTTTGTGTTGACATAAAACTCGGCTAGGCAACGGCAATAGTTACCAAAAAAACTTAAAACCAAATTAATAAAAAATTATCCAAATGTTGGAGAATTTTTGTCTTTATTTTCAACTGAAATTAAAGCCAAAATACGCCATTTAGAACGGCTCATGATTAAACATAATAGACATTCATTGTCTCTTATATTTAACAGTATATGTTTAGAAAATTATTTGCTACCTCGATACACTATATATATATATATATATATATATATATATATATATATATATATATATATATTGGCGTATGTATACATAGTATATCACACGCTAAAAGTCTGCCTCCTTCGACTAAGCGCGTATAGCTCAGAGGTAGAATCACCGACTGATGCCAATTCGGTCGGGTTTCAATCCTGGGTAAAAGCAATCTGATGTATGACAGTACTGATGAGCTGTGATACAGCGAAATAGATCTGTCTGCGGATTACTATATATATAATTAGTGTTTTGTCATAATTAAATTAGCCCAGTACTCAGTTGTTTTATAAAGTGTTCAATACATTTATATTGTAGAACTTTTGAATACTTTCAATTTAGAAATAAGTTATTTCCGCAACCTAGGTTTCAACCTTTCGGCATCTTCAGGTGATTTATAATAACTGATTTTCCAACTTTTTTCACGCGTACAACATGAATTTTTACGAACAAGCGACTAGAATTAAATAAAGAAACCATTTCAGTATTTCTAGTAGCAGAGTGGTTAGAATGTTCACTTTTCTGAACATGAAGCCCGAGTTCGAATCTCACCATCACCGATTTGTCAGAAAAGTGACTTCTTGATGTTTTCGGTTTGGAGAAGGCGATTCCAGTGTGAGGAACATTTTGAAAGTGCATGAAAACCATACCACGAGTTGACCCAAGTCTTATGAGTGGAATTGGGAACCTTCTCATGACCAACAGTTCGAGCCTGTTGATCACGCTAGATAATGCGCTCTCTCCCAGAAACTGTAACTAAGGTCCACTCAGCATAGTTGCAGCATAAACCACAGGTGGCCTCTGTGGGTGTTGAACAAACACAAGTATGCCTGAGCAAGGATTAGCTAGCAACCCTAGTCGACAGGTATCCTTGGATACGAGTGGCCAGCTATACCCAGTTCGATATACGCCTGAGGAGGGCAGGGGTGTACAACGGCCGAAACGTTATAACAATAACATCAAAGATGGAAAAATTAGTTTACATATAAACAGAAATATATACATAAATAAACATTTATATTTCGCTTTTTTTCCCCATAAATCTTTGACAATTCCAGAACAAGATATAATCAGAATTCGTAATAACGACAGATATTATACGCTGGAAATCTCACGATATAATTCTCAGATAAATAGAAGTGTATCCGGAAACATTTTTGCCTACTTCTGTTAGCTGAAACAGATTTTATTTTGATAACAATGCCATATAATTTATATATATATATAAGACAATCTGTGAATCTGTGTTTGACTGTAAGTTATGCACGCCTACATTTTTTAAGCTACGCCATTCAAACTTTCAAGGGACACATATCTACAGGGAAGTCAGCTCGACACATACTTTTTGAGTTTAAGTTCAGCAATTTTTACCTTTCGCATTTTTTGGTCAAAGGAGCAGATTGTTTACATTTGCTCCGTAAAACATCTAAGATCTAAGATGGTTGCTAGATTAGGTCACAGAAATCAAATCACACGTGTCAAACGCGACTAAAAAAAAAAAAATGAGCCTTTATATTTAATTTTTATTCCGACGTTTTAAAAAATTCATTTGGTCAACAAAAAATGTGAATATTTTCCCCCGTAATTTTGTAACAAAAGAAATATTTTTCAAAAAAGTGTTTTTTTTCAAACAAAAACAAAATATGTAAAAAAAAAGTGCCAATGGTTAATCTAATTATTTAAGTCTTTTTTTTCAGATTTAATATTTCATACTTCAGAAAATAAAATTAAAAATAAAGCGTTTTTTCGCTAAATATTTCATGCAGGAAATCAACTGTCTGTAATTCGTGTGGCATTAATGTGAACATTTTCCTCTAAAATTAAATGTCTACATTTTTAAACATTCTTCGAAAATTTCTGATCTAAGAGCGTAATAGTTTTTATATTTCTAATTTCATTAAAACAAAATAAATAATTTTTATTTTTATGTTACATTCATTTAGTCAACAAAAAATGTAAATATTTTCCCCCCGTAATTTTGAAACAAAAACAAACGCAATGTTGTTTACAATGTCACACAAAACATCAAATCACGTTTACGCAAAACAAAAGAAAATAGAGTTTTTAATGCAATTTTTGAACAATTTTGAAACAACAATTTTTTATATAATCATTTTTTTATATAACCGAGTTTTAAATGTTCTGAGTTACATGGGCAACGCCGGGCTATGATGCTAGTATAATCTATGACAACGTGTATACATATCAGCGATTGCTTGTTTTCCTGATCTGTTTATTTGGTTAGTTTGTTTTCTAAGCATTATATACACATATATATTGACATATATATAGACAAATATTTTTTATAGAACACATAGCACGTGTACAACATTAGTTTCTCTAGGTTGGACCCCAATAAACATTAACAAAAAAGTTACGAGTTTAAACAATACTGACATTCAAAAACGTATTTAAGTCAATTTAGCCTTTTGTACATAGACATTTACACACCTACCTAGCTACCAACATATCTAGCTATCTACACAAATACACATACACGCGCGCACACATATATCATACTTTCTCTGTAAAAGAGAAAATTGAGTGTTTGTATATTTCCCGACACAATGAAGTCATCTATCTATCTATCTATCTATCTATCTATCTATCTATCTATCTTCGTATTCATATATGTATATATGTACATATATATATATATATATATATATATTAATTAATAATATATATTGATTGTATATAAACAGCGCCTGAAGACTACGTTGTGCATGAAAGTCCGAGTCATGCATCTAGTGAGAGATAATATGTATATTTAATTATAGCTCTGTTTTATTAAATCGAGCACACTTCTGTTATCAAAAGCACTGTATGTGCCATCTATATATATATATATATATATATATATATATATATATATATATATATATATATATATACTAACAAAATAGCAAGATCGCCAAGACCGACCGCGGTTTCGCAGAGTCGGTTTAATAATTATTATTATTACTATTATTATTATTATTATTATTATTATATATATATATATATATATATATAGTCATCAGCAGACAAACCTGTTTCGCCGTATCACAGCTCATCAGTACGGTTAGACTCCGATTGCTTTTTTACCCAGGATTGAAACCCGACCGAAATGGCGTCAGACGGCGTCACTCTCTCTCTCTCTCTCTCTCTCTCTCTATATATATATATATATATATATATATATATATATATATATGTATATATGTGTGTGTGTGTGTGTGTGTATATATATAATTTATTTGTCTAAATATTGTTTTTAATTGATACCCAGTAGCTGCTCTGTTTTTATTATTAAATAGTATATATGTTTATTTATATCTATCGTAAAGATTATTCTCGAATAGTATTTAGTATAGTAGAGTCAGTTGAGTACCGTATGTGAGGAAAAAAGCATCATGATGCAATTCACTCCACAAGAAATTTGAAAGCATTCTGTACTGCTTTAGCAGTTTTCCGGAAGCTCCAATACAAGCATTTTAGAGTGTTTGAGTGCAATCTTAAGACAGTGCAGAGGATACAGAAAGAACTGAATGAGTCTAATGGTGATTACGAAGATGCGACGGCTTAGAAAACACACTCTGAGTGTTCTGATAAAAAAATAAATAAAATAAAACTTCACCAAAATGAATTTTGTTTTACTTACAAATAAATATGTGTAAAGTTTATATATACAGAGCTGTGTGTATGTTAAAATCCGAACACGGTAAGCACATTATTACCGTGTTCATAATTGATGTTGTTAAGTGTAGGATTTCTCTTTTTTCTTTTTTTTTTTTTTTTTTTTTTTTTTTTAGTAATGACTCCATTATTTTTAATCTTTTTTCACGTGGATGATGCTAGTGTGTGTATTTTGTCAACAAGTATATCACGGATAGATCCTGGAAGATCTCGATTTGTGTTTAAATCAAATCTGTTTATCTATGGCCCGGTTCACACTCCACCCATGTCTATTGAACAGGTTAAGAGGCTCAGCCCTTGATCCCTGTTTAGGATGTGGTTTCCGGCTTCATCTTTTCCAATCTTTTCACTATTACGTAGCCCATCAGTGGCGTTACCGCCTTGCTCGGGGTGATATGATTAAATATATATATATATATATATATATATATATACTGTTTTCTTTTAAGAAAAACTTTAAACACCGGTCATATTTCCGTAATAAATTTATTTCAGTCAATAATTGTTGTTGCCAACAATCACCGACTTCATCAGACGGAAGGCCCTATTCGACTTGTTTCATGTCGTATTACTACGGAATGAAAGTTCAGTCAAGGCCAGGCGGAGGGGGAGGCAACATAGGATAGCCCACTATAATAAGTATTTCCGTTTCCATTTGTCGGGATATAGTGGGAGGAGAAGTTTAATATATATATATATATATATATATATCAGTATGCAGTGTGGGTATAGAATAATCCAAAGGAGTGTCCTGTATATACAGTGGTAGGATAACCCTCTAAGAGAGCGCTAAATATATGTATATAAATACATATAGACCAAATATCAGAAAAATTCATGGTAAATCGTGTAAAATCCTTCGTAATATAAAGACGGAAGCTGATGATGTTTCGCTCGCCTGAAATAGGCCTACACTTCCGATTTATCATGAAATAACGTGTCTGCCTTAATTTTTCTTAAATATATATATATATATATATATATATATATATATATATATATATATAAACTTTACACAAGTAAAACAAAATTAATTCTTGGTAATGGCTAAAAGTATAGCTAATAGCGCTCGAAAATACAAAAACTTTGGCCAATTCTTATATAATTCGAGTTATGAAAAGAAAAAAATCATAAGAACGCACAAGAAATCATATAAAAACTCAATGATAATACCTTGTGAGTCATTTTTAATGAAAGCTATATAAAAGAGAGACTGTTGCACAAATACATAATATATATATATATATATATATATCCAAATGAATAAGGAACGAAGAAAATATTAACAACGTTCAAAAAATTAATTTAAAACAGTGCTCAATATAGAAATAGAGCAATTCATATTTATTATAAATTATAGTTTAGAACATGTAAAAACTAAGATTGTAGTTTGTACATGTTCTAAAATATAATATATATATATATATGTGTGTGTGTGTGTGTGTGTGTGTGTGTGTGTGTGTGTGGGCAGGTAGACAGAGAATTATTTTTACTCATAATTCCGAATGACACGTAGACAAACATAGACATGTATGGGTGGGATATTGTTTCGTTTTCGTCCTGGCATATATACTATATATTACGAGATAGATATAAATGTATAGAAAAACTTGTATTTTTGTCTATATATATATATATATATATATATATATATATGTGTGTGTGTGTGTGTGTGTGTGTGTGTGTGTGTGTGTGTGTGTGTAGTCAGGTTTCTCCTTTTAATAGTGTATTTTTTCATCTTCCATTGTCCTTTCTGCACTCTAAGAGCATTCAATTTTAAGTGGCCCCCAGATAATGTCTTTCGACTCCCCAACTCCCTGAAACATTCTTACTTTTCTTTCTCCCATTGTTCTGACCCAGTCATTCTTTCTCCATGGTCAGTGTTTTCTTGTTCCAAAAATATCTATTTTTTTTTTTATCGTTTACTCGCTTGCGTTTCATTTTCTAAACTCTTTTCTCACTGTTTTTATCCATATTAGCTCTCTGGCACTTTCTTCAGTCCTTTCTCTCTTCTTCTCTCTCTTTTCGCCCTTTTTCACGTTTACATACACCTCTGTATCTTTCTCTATCTGCCTCCTCTTTCTTTCTGCTTTTTTTTCTTGGGTTTTGCTTGCTTTTTTCTGTTGTACCGTTTCGTGTTTTTCTTTTTGTTTTTGGCTTTTGATTCTTGTGTTTCTGTTGTCACTTATTCTTTGACCTATTTATTCTTTGTAGACATTTACCATTCTTATTCGGTTCGGCATCGGTTTCTTCTTTTTTCTTTCCTTTTCTTTGCTTTCTTTTCTTCATTATTTTTGTTCTGTTTTTGTCCGCCATTACTTTTCCTCTCAATATTTTTCTGACGCTCTTTTTCTTTTTTTTCTTTCTTGTTAATTCTTCCTGCTATTTTTTATTCTTTCTAGAATTCTTTCAGTCCTTCCCGAAATTCTTTTACTATTCAATATCCTTCCTTAGTTTATTTCGTTCTTTTTCTTCCTCGTCCTTTCTCGTTTGATATCTTCATTTTTCATTTTCTTCTTCTCAGTATGCCTTTTGTTTATAGATTCATTCTTTTTTTTTTCTAATCATATATTTTGTATTTTTATCTTCTTTGTTAGTTTTCTTTCTTTCTTTTGCTTCTTAGAATTTTTTCTTTTTTATTTTATTTCTGAGTGTTTTTTTTTTCTTTCTTTTACTCCCCAAAATGCATTCTCTTTCATTTTTCATTTTTTGGCTGTCAACATCCTTCTTTCTTTTTTCCATTCTTCTCAATATTCACTTTTTTATCACTTTTTCATTTTCTTTCTCTATATTCTTTCTGTTTTGTCTCTTTCTTTCCTTCTAGTTATTAATTAAATTTTTTAAGAAGATTATTTTTTCTGAGTAAGGTATCTAGTGATATATATATATATATATATATATATATATATATATATATATATATATATAGGAAAGAATATTAATAAAAAGTTTTTGAATTTAAAAATGTACTTTTTTTGGACAGTATTTGTTTATTTTTATTATTGTAATTTATATTTCAGACCGCCCTCGGTCCTTCATCAGAAACAACAGAAACAAGTGATTTTTAAATTTGTTTCTGATGAAGGACCGAGGGCGGTTTGAAATATAAAATACAATAATAAAAATAAACAAATACTGTCCAAAAAAAGTACATTTTTAAATTCAAAACTTTTTATTAATATTCTTTCCTATACATATTAAGACAGTATACGTGGATCATCACTATATATATATATATATATATATATATACATAAATGGGGGAGACAGAAAATAGATTTCAGGTGCATCTCTCTAAACAGAGAAGAAGGGATGAACCTCTTCACCTGTTCAATAGACGTGGGTGGAGTGTGAATCGGGCGATAGTTTAGTCTATCTAATCCAATTTATCCAAATGGGGGAGACAGAAAATAGATTTCAGGTGCATGCATAATATTGAAAGTTTATTATATAAACGATCTGCAATATGGCAATCAGACTGTCATCGTTAATCTAGAAAATTTAAATTTAAACGAGACATTTAAAATCGATTGCTACATATTTAGTCGATAATGCTAATAAAGTCTTGCAATATCTTTTTGATTTCTTCTTTATAATTATATGCAACTAGCAGTATAGCCCAGCGTTGGCTCGGGTGTAATGGAAGCTTTAAAACTAATCCATGGTCCTGGAGCTCAGACTCTTTGGACGTTGGCACGAAAGACTAAAAAGCAATAGTTGTTTCCAGTTAAAGCGAAACTGTAGACTGAAAGAAAAATGAATGGATGTAAGTGAAATTTTGATTTCCTGATATAGATATCAAATAAGTTTTTTTCGTCGTAAACTGAATTTTGAAGGCTAAATAAGTCCTCTGAGAAAATGGTATCATGGCTGAGACTAAGAACTACAATTATACATACTTAGAGCCAAACCGGAAGCAAAAACTAAAATAAAGGAGCTGAAAAAATACAGACATACAGGCAGATAAACAGACAGACACGCACACACACACATCTTGCCTTATATATATATATTATCGATTTTCTGCACTATTTTAAGAACTGCAACCTTGAAACTTCTGAACATCCTTTCTTATGTCTTTGTCTATGACTGTATCAAATTTAGTTAAAATTGGCCCACTCCTTCTATAACCCGATTTTTTCGATTATCGATTTTTGATATTTATCAGGGGTACCTCGACACAAAACCTAGCTAAGAACACTCGCAGACGCTTATAGTACAACTGTGTAAATTTTCAAGAAAATCGGTTCAGCCCTTTCGAAGTCTATAGGTAACGGACACACGCACACACACACAGGCACACACACAAAGTTCTATTTATAAATAAGTTTAGATTTTCCATTCTATAACCCACAAACGCAGCATCGCAAGCTTATTTTATTGCTATGCCTAATGAAAATGTTCTGACGAAATACATTTCTTGATTCCTCCAGTTCTGTCACTGATTGGCTGTGGCTCACCGTGATATATACACATAGTCGAGCCATCTTCCCGCTTCTTGTTCGTATTCCATGAACAAGGAGGAAGTTCCATTCGATCAGCCCCTTCCCGTGAACCGTTACTTTACGGAACAGACTCCCAAAAGAATGCTTTACCGAACATTGCAAGTCTAGGTTGTTGTGTTCGCTTTTGCACCAATACCCTTGGAGACGCTTGAATTCATCTGTCCTCTTCTTACGCTAACCAGTCTGGGAAAATCTGAAAAAAAAGTGATTAGGCGTGGGGCTAGCCACTCCAAATTGTAGCACCTACTTGCTTCAGAAAACATAACTGTAACGCTCAGCGTAGTGAATCTGTAGTATACAATATACCACAATATACAAGCTGTTTCGCTGTATCACATCTCATCAGTGTGATAGACATCCACTCTCTTCCAGCCTGGATCGAAACTCGAACAAAAAGAGTGAAACTCGAAGGAAAAGAGTGAAGACAAAGAAGAACCAGCTACAGTGGGAGAAAGAGAAAGGGCAAGGGAAGGATATGAACACAGGAGTGAAGACAGTTACGACGGTAGAGAGAAAGAAAAAAAACAAGATACACGGGATGATGTGGAAAGGGATGGAATTAAGTGGATAAGAGATGGGAATTGACTTTGCATTTAAATTCTTGAAGGTTATAGCCGTCAGAAAAGCAAGAATATAGAAGGGAGTTTTACAGGCAGGGAACGTTGTTTATTGTAATTAATGGAAAAAGGCCGACAGTAAAACGATTTTAAATAATTGTGATTTCTTCTTTGGAAAACTCAGATAAAATAAGAGAAATTAAAAAATAATGTGAAAGAAAAATAAAACAGAGGAAAATGACAGAATTTGGCGTGAAGCCACCCAGTAAAAGTTAAAATATTTTAAAATTTACTAAGAATAATAATAATAAAAACAACATTAAAATATATTATGCAGTATTTTTCCATTTTAATCATTTCCCCCCCCCCACCCCCCCCACCCCAAGAAAGGCGACTAGTGCGCAGGTGGTCCAATGAGATGAACGGAATTCAAGTACACAGAAGATGGCAATTGACGTTGCATTTAATTTTTTTTTTCGAGATTGTAACTATCAGGGAAGCAAGTAAACGGAAGAGAGTTCCACAGATGGAACGTGCGAGAAAAAATTATCAAAATTATAGATTGATGGAAAAGTTTCCAGCAATTTTTAATATTGTTAAGTCATAAATTCATAGCATTAGAGTATTTTATTTGAAAATCCTATGACCTTTGATTTTCTTTTAGTTAAATTGTGTATTCTAAAATATTAAGCTAATGAAAAAGTTTCCAGCTTATTTTAAAATGGGTATATGACGTTTGAGGATGTGGGTTGTGGTGCATTGGATATCGGCTCGGAACGAGAAATCGGGGAGCCGAGTTCGAATTCCAGCTGAATTCGTTGCATTCACTTACGCGCAAATACCCTTGGGAAAGGTATTAATCCGTCTATTCCTTCCAGTTATGGGTTAAATAACAGGACAGATTGTGTTCTATAGCCTTGGTCGGCAACCAGTCTACCGCAGAAAGCAATGGAAACCTACTGTGGGATAATCTTCTGCCCAGTCAGTCATGTCTCTTTCGAGACATGATCGCCAAGCGGGTATCACGTATGGCACTTAACTGACTGACTGATATGACATTTAATAAATTATCAACAAATTTAAATTACAATATGACGTTTAATAAATTATCAAGAAATTTAAATTACAATATGACGTATAATAAATTGTCAAGAAATTTAAATTACAATATGACGTTTAATAAATTATCAAGAAATTTAAATTAGAATATGACGTTTAATAAATTGTCAAGAAATTTAAATTACAATATGACGTTTAATAAATTATCAACAAATTTAAATTACAATATGACGTTTAATAAGTTATCAACAAATTTAAATTACAAATTGGCTAAATCCTTCAAATCCCTTGAGTAAACACTTTTGAAAAAGCCATCAGACTAAAGAAGTGGGTGTTAATGACTTTAGCTCGAATGATGTCACCCAGAGGTTACAAAGATACTGGGCAACACCCTGAAATTGAGGCAGTGCTTCGTCTTAAGGCTTTTGTCTCCGTTGTTGCCTTCTCGACAGTTTGTACAGAAAAAAAAAAACCCCCCAAAAAAAAAAAACCAAAAAAAAAAACCTATCAACATTCAAAATAATCACAACAACAGGAAGCTATTTAGGACAGTAACAATAAAAATCTTTAGAGAAAATCTACAAAAAAGTATGGTGCAGTAGATTCTTGAAAGCGAGAGAACGAGAGAATTGTATGAAGTGAAAATATAAAGAATAAATTTTATATTTAATAAAAAATTTCAATTAATTTCGCTAATTAAAAAATGGAGACTGAAGAGAAATAAAGAAATTTAATTAATTTGCATTTAATACGCTTATGCTACCGATACTTGTTTTAATTCGTGACCAATTTCAATTTTAATTTTCCGCACATTTCTATAGTAAAAAACGTTCATGTGGCTATACTATAGTAACATGACTTTCAATATATTTCTACTGAAAGCCATAAACAGTTCATTTCCATTTTATAGATAACTAGCAGTATAGTCTGGCGTTGCTCGGGTGTAATGAAAGCTTTAAAACTAATCCATGGTCCTGGAGCTCAGACTCTTTGGACGTTGGCACGTAAAACGTAGGTTGTTGAAAAGTTGATCTCGAAGCCGTGTAAAATGAGTGGATGTAAGTCAAATTTTGATTTCCGGTATCGATGTCAAACAAGTTTTCGGTCGCAAACTGAATTTTGAAGGCTAAATAAGTTCTCTGAGTAAATAGTATCATGGCCAAGACTAAGAACTACAATTATACCTAACTTAGAGCATAACTCGAAGCAAAAACCAAAATAAAAGTGCTGAAAACCTGATTTTGACACGATAGGATATCGGTGTATCCATTTCCAATATCTGATTCAAATAAGTCATCCAAGGATAAACTAATCTAAGTGAGTCCATGGCAGCTTATCGTACCCATCGGGATTAAAATTAGAGAAAATGAGCCATATTGATGACTGAATATCGGTTTTTGATCAGATTCGATAGAATATCGGGAGTATCGATTTTCGATGTAGGAGAAAATGAGTTGTCTGAGAAGATCTACTAATGTTTGAGACTAAAAACTATAATTTTACCAAGTTAGAGCAAATTCTGCATCAAGAACCATGATAAAAGGACTGAAATCCTGATCTTGATCAGACCTGATCGGATATAGGGGTATCAATTTCCGATATAGGCGGGAAATCCGAAAAAATAAATAGCCGATGACCTGACCAGAAACCTAAAGAATATTTATGTGAAGTTTGGTGAGAATCTGTTAAAAATCGTGAACTTGTATAAAAGACAGACAGACAGACACAAAAACATCTTGAGTTTTATATATATATATATATATATATGTATATATATATATATATATATATATAGTGCTATTCAGTCAGTAACGATTTCACTAATTCATAACCCTTGATAATTCATTTTATTGATTCTCAATTCATTCCTGTAATAAGATCATTTACAATGCAATACTATAGTAAAATGACTTGCAAAATATTTCTATATTAAGCCATGACCAATACATTTCCAGTCGAGATATAATACACCTATTCAGTCAATAAAGCTTTCGTTATTCCTGACCACTGATAATCCTTTCTTCCATTTTAAAAAAAATATACTGCATTCAAATTGAGGTGGGGCGTATTCCACAATAAATACTTGGAGAAATCTTATCTAAATATCAGTTTTTCTCCCACGCAGTTAGAAATAGGTTTTATTAAATCTATAATCAGGATAGTAAAAAAAGTTTGTAGTTGTAATTGTTTAAATACGTTTCACTTGTTATTTGGCTAACAAATTCTGCTTTTTATATATGCAATCATTAGAGTAAATACATATTTTGATGAATTTTGATAAGTCTTACCCATTATATATAATGACTAGCAGTATAGCCCGGCGTTGCTCGGGTGTAATGAAAGCTTTAAAATGGTCCTGGAGCTCAGACTCTTTGGACGTTGGCACGAAAGACCGAAAAGCAATAGTTGTTTCCAGTTAAAGCAAAACCGTAGACTGAAAGAAAAATGAATGGATGTAAGTCAAATTTTGATTTCCTGGTGTCGACATCAAATCAAATTTTTCGTCTTAAACTGAATTTTGAAGGCTAAATAAGTCCTCTGAGTAAATGGTGTCATGGCTGAGACTAAGAACTACAATTATACCTACTTAGAGCCAAACCCGAAGCAAAAACTAAAATGAAAGGGCTGAAAAAAATACAGACATACAGGCAGATAAACAGACACACACACAAACATCTTGTCTTATATATATATATATATATATATATATATATATATATATTATTAATAATTTTCTGCACTATTGTAAGAACTGCAACCTTGAAACTTCTGAATATTGTTTCTTATGTCTTTGTCTATGAGTGTATCAAATTTGATTAAAATCGGACCACTCCTTCTATAACCCAATTTTTTTCGATTATCGATTTTCGATATTTATCGGGTGTACCTCGACACAAAATCTAGCCAAGAACACTCGCAGACGCTTATAGTACAACTGTGTAAATTTTCAAGAAAATCGGTTCAGCCGTTTCGAAGTCTATAGGTACCGGGCACACACACACAGAAACACACACACATACACAGAGTTCCATTTATAAATAAGTTTAGATTAGATTAAAAATAATAAATCATATACCTTATATAGCGTAAAAACTCGTTCGATCACCGAAGTTAAGTGACATCGAGCGCTGTCAGAACTTATATGGATGGCCGCTTAAGTGATTCTTCTGTAATTTGAAAAGTAAAAAACCTAGACGAGAGAAGTGTTCAATTAGTAGTCAATAGTGATAACAAAAAGGAATGGTGCAATACTCTGAAGTATCCTTGCTTTGATGTTGTAGAGGCCAGTGTCTAAGTCTGAGAAAGTAACTTAAGATTTTGCATTTTAATATAGCATCATTATGAGAGTTACTGTTTCGAGAAGGTGTCTTATGACAGAAGAATCTTCCCGGTTTTTACTTATGTACAGAATAGACACTCAGTTAAGTGCCACACGTAATACACGCTTAGGCGATCATGTCTCGAAAGACTGAATGGGCAAAAGATTATTCCGCAGTAGAATGCCATTATTTTCTGCGGTAGACCCATAACTGGAGGGAAGAGACGGATTAATACTTTTTCCAAAGGTATTTGCACGTAAGGGAGTGCAAAGAATGTGGATGTGCGTTGTGGTGCAGGGGATATCGACTCGGAACAAAACATTGGCGAGCCCAGTTGAATTCCTTGCATTCACTTACGCACAAATACCCTTGGGAAAGGTATTAATCCGTCTCTTCCCTCCAGTTATGGGTTAAATAACAGGACAGATTGGGTTCTATAGCCTTGGTCGGCAACCAGTCTACCGCAGAAAGCAATGGCAACCTACTGCGGGATAATCTTCCGCCCAGTCAGTCATGTCGCTTTCGTATCACGTATGGCACTTGACTGACTGACTGAATATAATAGTTGGAAACAAAGCTTCAACTGGCCATAAAGTGGAGGATCTGTTTTCTATTGTCATAAAGTAATAAACTGATCCCCCTCTAATTATTACTTAATAATATAATACATCTCTTGTCTTTCTAGCTATGAGTTAAATAACAGGAAAGATTGGGTTCCATAGCCTTGGCTGGCAACCAGTCTACCGCAGAAAGCAATGGCAACCTACTGCGGGATAATCTTCTGCCCAGTCAGTCATGTCTCTTTCGAGAGATGACCGCCCAAAGCGTGTATCACGTATGGCACTTAACCGAAATTTTTACCAAGGGCTACAAAGGATAGGTTAACAATATTTGTGAAGTTTTGGAAAGACATACCCACCCACGCCCTGAGGGGACATAGTACATAGAAGTCATGTGTCAGTATACTATTTACTTTAAATACTATTTACACTATTTACTTTAAATAAATATGATTGAATTTACATGTTTTATAGTGTTCTAGCCTCGTTATACATTGTGTGTATGATTTTAGGTATAATGGCAACCTACTGCGGGATAATCTTCTGCCCAGTCAGTCATGTCTCTTTCGAGACATGATCGCCCAAGCGTGTATCACGTATGGCACATAACTGACTGACTGAACTTAATATATGATTTTTTTAACACGATATATCTATCTGGTTTCTTGCATTCATTTATGCGCAAATACCCTTGGGAAAGGTATTAATCCCTCTCTTCCCTCCAGTTATGGGTTCAATAATAGGACAGATTTGGCTTGGCAGGCAACCAGAAAGTAATGGCAATCTACTGCGGGATAATCTTCTGCTTAGTAAGTCATGTCTCTTTCGATATATGATCGCCCAAGCGTGTATCACGTATGGCACTTAACTGACTGACGGAATAGACGCTTTTACGGAAATTTATACAAAAAGTATGGTGGCAGTAGATTCTTTACACTGATGCGTTTAATAATCCGCTGTACATTCAGGATATATGTTGAGTCTTGTATTAGGTTGTCACACATGAAATGACACATTTTTTTAATTCGTTGTTGATCCGGTTGTTTAACAAAATAACCTCCTGAGTATGTAAATAATCTTGACTTATTCCTGATTTTTTTCTTTACAAATAATTTTTCTTTCAATATATTGTTCCTCATAAGCCCAGTGAAAATTATTACAATAAAAAAAAAATGGGTTTCCTGTTTAGGATGTGGTTTCCGGCTTTCTCTTTTCCAATCTTTTACTCATTTCCATTCATTTCCTCTTTTTTTTTTTTTCAATTGGAGTAGATAGACTAAACTATCGCCCGGTTCACATTCCACCCACGTCTATTGAACAGGTGAAGAGGATCATCCCTTGTTTCCTGTTTAGGATGCGGTTTCCGGCTTTCTCTTTTCCCGTCTTTTCACTCTTACGTAGACCCCTGCACATCAGTGGCGTTACCGCCTTGCTCGGGGTGATATGATTAAAAAAACAAAAAACAAAAAAAAAAAAGTTTATTAATCTTACTGCACAAGTATAAACTGGGAAAAATAACTTATTTCTGACTCTTTTTCTTTCCAGATAATTTTTTTTCAATATATTGTTACTCTATAGCACAGTGAAATTTATTACAATGAAACAATGTCGCTTAATATTACTGTATGAGTAGAAACTGGAAGAAAAAGAACCATTTTTGCGACGATGAGAAATGGATACTTTGGCCACAGTAATAGAGTAAGAATTTAAAAAGCAAGAATAAACTTACTGAGAAATCAAAACTCATGTTCTTTTTGTTTTAGGGAAGCCATGTTGGACACAGGAGCGGCTCTAGACAAATTTTGAGAACCCAACATTTTGTAGAAGATCACACCTTTTAAACACATCCCTCATTCCATTTGTTTTTACACTAAGTATATCAATATTACCAGTATTATCAGCAATTTTTATTAAATAAAGCATTGTGAACCATTATTATTTGCTTTCGTCTTCATTTTTTATTTGATGAAGCATTGTCAGCCATTATTATTAATTGGGCAGAAAATTATCCCGTAGTAGGTTGCTATTGCTTTCTATGGTAGACTGGTTGCCAGCCAAGGCTATAGAACCCAATCTGTTCTATTATTTAACTAATACCCTCTCTTCAGAGATGGACTCATACGTTTCAGGGTAAACTGAGTTTTATAGTCTTGGCAATTCGTCTAGGTGAAAGATAACATTACATTCACTTATGTGCTAATACCATCTCTTCAGAGATTGACTCATACATTTCAGGGCAAACTGAGTTCTATAGCCTGTGCAACTCGTTTAGGAGAAATTAAACTCTGAATTAAAAACTGCCTGGAAAAGGGTTGGGCTGCATCCGGCAGTAGTGGCCAAAGAAACACCATTTCTGTGGATGTGATACCCTCACGACTCTCATGTCACGGGATATCTGAATCTGGAACAGTTGGGAAAGAAATTAGAGATGTATATAACGACGTTACGTGTTGTGTTGGACCTATCTTAGAACAGCACACCCCCACAAGCAGGTTCATTGCCATCTAGTACCCACCAAGCAAGTTATTCGTGGGAGAACAAAATTTACTGGACATACTTCAGGAAACAAGTTTATCGTATCAATAATGTTTCGACATGGTTGATTTGACACAGACACGCGAGCATTTGAGGCTAATTCGAAATACTCTTTTGCCAGCAAATAGGTGAACGCAAACGATGCCGACCTAAAGACCCCGACCCAAGTACTATAGAAAACCGTGAAAACTGAAGAGTCTGATGAGAATTTACCTTGATAATAATTAGGTTGATTATTAGCTAACGAGAATGGTCAAGTTTAACATTAAACTTACATTGTAAATCTAATCTCTCCTTAAATCGGTAAAATATTTTAGAACTTTGAAAACGTTCTGGCATACTACGGAGTCTAGCGTTGTACGGGGTCTCATAACTAACCAAATTTGTGAAGACACAGAATCTCTTTTCTGTGTGCCCTGTCTCTTCAGGATGTAGGCGATCATAGTTCTCCACGTCTACCGATCCATTGTGGCTCTTAGTATGTTTGCTCCTGTTACTCCTGGCAACCCCCGTTCCGTCATCCACCTGATCAGGCCCTGCAAATATGTTATCCGCTGCCTTCCTCTGTCTCTTTTTCTTTTTATCTGGCCTGTCAGTATCAGTTTCTCCAAGCTCTCCTTCCTTATTGCATGCCCCAGGAACTTCAGTTGTCTCTTCCTGATGCTCCTTATCAATTTCCTTTTTGTTGCCATTCTTTCCAACACCTCATCGTTGCTTGCATGCTCAGTCCACGATATCCGTAGCATCCTTCTGTAGAACCACATTTCCGCTGCTTCCAGTTTTGTCCTCCTTTCTTATTGCATTTTGTTTTTAATCATTTCACCCCAAGCATTGGCATTCCATTGCCACTATTGCGCATGGGGCTACATAGGGGAAGGTAAAGAGGAGGAGTGGTTAGGTGTAGGAAATGTCAGAAGGAAGGTGATAGATGGGTAAGGATACCGAGGATGAGGGTTGGGCAGATGGGAAGAGTGTTTGAAAGAATGGGAGCGAGTTAGTGTGTTAGGAGGTGTCTATTGACCTTACATTTAAACTCCTGGAGATTGTAGCCGTCGGGGAAGCAATCATGTGGAAGGGAATTCCACAGTCGGGAAGTGCGAGAAAAGAAACTATGGGAGTAGAAGTTGCGGTTGCAGTTTATCGGTTTCACTGTGAAAGGGTGGGATCTAGTTGCTAATCTAGTTTCTCGTGCAAATTCGTATCTAGGGGGTAGCAGTGATCTAAGTTCATTGGAGCAGATGCCCCAGAAACTGTAGCTGTTTCTTCCTGATGCTCAGTATTAATCTCCTTTTCGTATCAATCCTTTCTAAAACCTTATCATTGCTCATATCATTGCTCACATGATCGATCCATAATACCCACAGCATCCTTCTGTAGAACTACATTTCAGTTGCTTCAAGTTTTTTCTTCATCTTTGATGATATTGTCCGGCATTCACTGCCGTATTGAAGAACTGACATCACATAGCAATCCAGCACTCTTTTCTTTGTTTCTAGTGAACATTTTCTGTGTGTTAGTACTTAGCTTCTGGAACGTGTCCTTTGCCATGCCAATTCGCCTTCGGATTTCTGTGTCGCACTTCCAATCTCCTGTTAGAACACTTCCTAGGTATTTATGCCAAGCCGAAAACTGATTTGGTGCGATGGATATGTAAAATTATAAGTGAGCTGCAGTTTAGATAGAGCAATTCTCCTCATCGACATCTCGACATGATGTAATAGTTAGCAAGCTTGTTTTGTTTGAATCATTACAATTGAGTAGTGAGTTCGATCCTTACTTACTGCCTCACACTTTCGGCTTTGTGCCATATATAAGCTATGCTTATAAAATCACTATAGTATTCCTCTGCACGCCTATGATTAATGATCCGAATGAAAGTTGACAACTACGATTTGGATTTTGTGGCTACGAAACAACATTTTAATGTAAAATATGTATTTATAATGAGCCGAATTGAAAAGGAAGTTAGTTGAATGTGAGGCTGAGACTAGTGATTATTAATACACGGATGTAGGGTCATATTTACAGTGAGCAGTGTGTGCCGGCATAATTGGCAGCCACCTTGTGTGCTAAAAGCTGCCATATTGTCGATGACGCTCAACACCAACTCCTTCATAACAATCAGTATATTTGATGAACAGTCTGAAAATTGGTGTTGGAGGCGAGAGTTTCATATTCATTGCATAATTGTAGGGCACCGTCGAGCAAAGAATTAAGTGGCGTTGCTTAATGCCAAGTACTCTAATGTTTGAATGCGCATGCGCGCACACATGCAAATTGAATTTTAGAGAAAGGCGTTTTCTGAAAGCATTTTGCCAGGCCTGAATAACTATATTAATAAACGCTGAATTACCAGGAAAAATCCAGTGCATTATTAGGCGGGTAGATGAACCTCGTTAAAATATCTTGGGAGGATGAATTTCTCAAATAAATATACAAAAGAAAGAATTACATAAATATGTAATTCTTTCTTTTGCATATTTATTTGAGAAATTGATCTTCCCAAGATGTTTTAACGAGGTTCATCTAATAGTAAAGACTAGCAGCTTAACCCGGTTTCACTCGGGTTTCACTCGGGTAGTTTCAGGAATAATAAGAATAAAAAACATATGATGAATTTACATAGCAAATACTTACGCAACATCCACCCTCGTCACTTTTATAGACATAGATAACAATGTAGAATGTCTCTATTGGATTAGGGTGGGAGGGGGAGGGTCAACATATATAGATATAAATAATATTAAGTGGAATGATCGATTCTATATTATAATTAATACATAAACTGATCCCTGATTTTGTGGGGTGATAATATATATTTTTCTACCCCCAATTTTGGCTTTCTGAAAAATCTTTTTATGTAACTTCAGGACGTAGGTTATCACGGTCGTCCATAGGACCCTTTTCTATATTTATAAAAGTGACGAGGGTGGACGTTGTGTAAGTATTTGTTTTTTTTTATAGCTTCGACTTAGCGTCTGCATTTTTCGGTCTAGCTCGACAGGAGTTGCGCTCAGATGTAGATTAAAATTTTAGAACGCTAACGACACTTTGAAATTTTTCACATAGCAATCCAGTACTCTCTTCTTTGTTTTTAGCGAAATCTTCCTGTCTCTTAATACTCTGAATGCAGCATCAACTGCCATCTTTTATCTTCTTGAATCCCATTTATCTTTTATCCTTTCTTCGACACCCTGAGTACCCTGTTTTTTTTTATCCCATTGTAGCTCCATCCCCTGCTCACTAGTGGCAGTCCTGATTTGGTTGGAGTGAAATATTTGAAAAAAAAAGAAAAGATGAACCAAACTGATCACTTTGTCACACAGTCAGTCAGTGAAGTGCCATACGTGATACACACTTTGGGCGATCATGTCTCGAAAGAGATATGACTGACTAGGCAGAAGATTATCCCACAGTAGATTGCCATTGCTTTTTGCGGTAGACTGGTGGCCGACTAAGGCTATAGAACCCAATCTCTCCTATTGTTTAACCCATAACTGGAGAGAGGAGACGGATTAATATCTTCCCCAAGGGTATTTGTGTGTAAGTGAATGCAAGGAATTCAACTGGAATTCGAACTCGGCTCCCCGATTTGTCGTTCCGAGTAAATATCCACTACACCACCCGTAAAGAACTGAACTAACTTCAAAGACACTAAGTTTTCGTTAACATTGCGTGATGGATAGCGCTTGCAATGTTTGTATTGTCTTCAGGTTTAATGTTCTAAAAGTCCAGATTTTGCTTGATATTTTTTCCTAGTCCTAAAGTACTGGTTTATGTACTTTTTTATGTTTTGAAATGTGGGTAAGAAGAATGTGTTTCTTTTATACAGGAAGCAGTCAGTAATTAGTCGCTATTGACATTCTGTCGCGTAAATGTGAAACTTAAAAGTCTGGATGCATACACCTTCGGCTCTCGCTTCGCTGTTTGGCTGATTGAATTTACTACAATTAGTGGCAATGGCCAAAAAATATAAACCGGTTCTCTGTTTCTAGATTCAGAACAGTTTACATATGCAGTCGAATGACACTCCAAATAAAACACAAGGTGAACCAGATTCGGCAGAGGAAACAAAGAATTCTATGTCTTTTTGTGAATGAAACACAAAAATTACCAAAAGAATTTAAATTCTTTTAGAAATTGTGTTTTTTATTCCATAAATATTTACACGCGCATTTTGAATCATGCAATGGTTAACAAACTTTTCTCGTTAAATCAAATACGAATAAATAGTAAGTTCGATTCTCACTGGGTGCTTGATGCTTATGGCCTTGTGCTAAATATAAGCTACGCTTAGTAAATTATTATAAGTGTTTGCTCACGCGCTTCAATGTAGTGTAATAGTTAAAAAGTTTTCTTGCTAAATTAATTACGTCTGAGTAGTGAGTTCGGTCCTTACTGGATGCTTCATAGTTATGAACTGGTACTATATATATATGCTGCACTGATTAAATGTTGATGTAATGCGTAGCAATCTTTTGCTCGACCAATTCCGACTGAGAAGTTGTTTTGATTTGGTTTGTTTTACGGCATATCAACACCTCAATGGGTAATTTAATTTTGACAAGATTTTTCGGATAGGTTCTTATGAAAAGAATACGCATTCTTCGAAAGAAATCGGTTTGTGGAACAAGATATGGGTTTATTTTATGGCATATCAACCTGAATAGCTTATTTAATGACGACAAGATTTTTAGGATAGGTTCGTACGAATAGAATATGAATTCTTTGTAAGAAATCAGATTGTAGATCAGGATTAGGATTTAATTTGTTTTAAGGCATATCAGCCTCAATGGATTTTTTAATTCAACAAAATTTCTAGGATAGGTTCGAATGAATAGAATATGTATTTTTTAAGGAATCAGTTTGTAGATCAGGTTTCATTGATGTATTTTTGTAAAGAGGGTTTTGTTGAGAGTCAACGGTACTGATGCTAATAATTTCTTTCCCAAAAAGTATTGCTGAAATGTTTTGCTATAAAAATCTATTTACATACTTTCATAGTGTTTCGACCCCAGTTTTGGTGTGGGGGGGGGGGTAACAATTTGCCCATAGCTGGGACTCTAATATGTACTACCACACCGGGTCAAGATGGACCGGGAAACAACAGCAGTTAAGAGGTGGTCCATGCGCCTCACAATATCTGAGTCAGAGGCCTTGCTGCTGGATGCAGTTTCTCGTCATACCCAGGACCAGACTGAGTAATGATTAATAAATCAATTTTGTTATTTCTTTCTGATCGGAATATAAACAGATATTGGCTTTCAAGAAAATGATCACGATAAAGAGGTTGTAATTTATTTAAAAAAGAAAAAAAAGAGAGATTATGCACCGTGGAGCTCTTCGTAGCCGATCGTTAAAACACAATGGGTGAACCGATGGTTTATTTTAAGAAGAGAGAGGCAAGTTCGATCCTTGCAGGAGAGAACATTTTCTTTCTTAAGAGTGTTCAAGCGCGCCGGGCGATAGACGAATTATACATTATTTTAGATAAAAATATGGGGTCTATTTCAAATGTGAGTCGCCACTATTATAATGTTTCAAACAATAAAAATCGGATCAGAAATAAATCCATTAATTTTATATATATATATATATATATATATATATCTTTGTACGCCATTGCTTCCACCAAACGTAAATGTTGTAAGAACATTGAAAAATCTAAATAAAATACTAATTAAATTTTCCTTTTTAGTCATATATATATATATATATATATATATATATATATTCCATTTTTAAACGAGTTATTTCGCTCCTCAGGTTTCTACCATTAGTGGTGTCCTCAGGCGATTTTTAATAACTGATTTCACCTTTTACCATTTTTCTTTTTAAGAACGCTCTTGTAACGGTGTTTTATTTGAACGTTCACGTGGCAGGGAATTTTTGATCGAGCATTGTTTAAATTCAAACGAATTATGACATTTTCATCTATGGTTGTATGAACCTAAGAAGTATTTCTTAGTGTGGATGCATTTTGTCATAATTGAGCAGAAATTTGTTTTATCAACACCTGATTAATATTTATATACTGATGTATATATGAGGGTATATGAGGGTGCACACACACACACACACACACACACACACACACACACACACACACACACACACACACATATATATATATATATATATATATTTATTTATTTACATCCATAACTATATATATATATATATATATATATATATTGTAATAAAGTTATGGAACACGTAGGTTCCACTGTTCATGCATTTACTTTTATAAAGAGTGCTCGATACAACGTAGAGTTTTATATTGTAATAGGTGTTACGATGGTTTATAAAAGCATTGTATCACTACACAAAAATCATCGGGTTTCGGAGTTTTATTCAACTTATCACCAGATGTGGAGCAAATGTAGCTCCGAAACGCGAAGATTTTTGTGTAGTGATACTATGCTTTTATAAACCATTGTAATAAACATTACACTATATATATATAATCATATATTGTTAATCATTTTTTGTATCATGATTAAATTCAACCAATACATAGTCGTATTAAAAAGTGCTCAATATATATATATATATATATATATATATATATATATATATATATATTGCAGAGATTTCGAATATTTTTCATTTGGAAATGAGTTGTTTTCGCAACCTAATTCTCAGCCTTTCGATATCTTTAGGCGATTTATAATAACCGATTTATTTTCAAATGTTCAACAGATGTTTTTACGAATCACTTGGTAATTTTTTGTTCTGGAAAAAAAGTGTTTTCTTTGTCTATCTGTATCAGGTAAAGATGAAAAAAAAAAGATATTTGGGATTTACAAAAGTGTTGTAGAGGAATATCCTGTCCTACCCCTGAATGGGTATGGTTCGGTCTATAAAAGACTGACTGGAGTGAACTAGAGAGTCATCGTCACTAGACTGACGACTCTACGACACTGTCCGCACTCTGCCTTCGGGTAGAGGGCGCTCTCTGCTTCTGAGCAGAGAGCAATAACCCAGTCGTGGTTCCGCCGAAGGGTAGAACCACGACTGGGCAAAAATAGACAGATATTTTTTGGCCCGGCTATATGGCCGGGAATACCCACTATAAAATGGCCATGTGTCACATCCAGCCTACCTGGGAAGGCTAGTAAATACTGTCGTCGTCACTAGACTGACGACTCTACGACACTGTCAGCTCTCTGCCTTCGGGCGGGGGGCGCTCTCTGCTTCCGAGCAGTCATGGTTCCGCTGAAGGGTTGAGTCACGACTGGGGAAAAATAGACAGACATTTTTTTGGCCTGGCTATATGACCGGGAAGACCCACAATAAAAAGACCTTGTGTCACATATAACCTTCCGTGGGAAGGTTGGTAAATACAGTCGTCGTCACTAGACTGACGACTCTATGACACTGTCAGCTCTCTATCTTCGGGTAGAGAGCGCTCTCTGCTTCCGAGCAGAGAGCATTAACCCAGTCGTGGTTCCGCCGAAGTGTAGAATCACGACTGGGGAAAAATAGACAGACATTTTTTGGCCTGGTTATATGGCCGGGAAGACCCACAATAAAAAGACCTTGTGTCACATCTAACCTTACGTGGGATGGTTGGTAAATACCGTCATTGTCACTAGACGAGGGCATACGTCACTAGACGGAAGCATACGTCACTAGGCAGAAGCATTCTTCGCTCGACAGACGCATACGTCCCAGACAGAGACATTGCCTAATTGATTGTTGTACATGTTAACTATTCGTTGGTGTCCTTGTATTGTCTATTGGTTTATTATACTGTGGTATAATAAATCTCTGTTCCTATATATTCAGTGTTAAGTATTATTCTTGCACTATTCTTTTCCTGTTTATTCTCTCACGGGTTATAACAAAAAGGTATTTTTTTAAAAACATATATAATAAGCACAAATCTCTATTCAAGTTGGAAAACCTTAAAAATTGTACTAAACTAGCTCACCACGTGTGAAAATTAAAACAAAAAATGGAAAATACCATGATATAACATGTAATGTAATATAAAGGCTAAACCTTACAATGGCGGTGATGTCTGCAGATTGTTTCAAGAAGAAAAGTTAGTCATAATATTGCTTCCAGAACAAAAAAAAAAAAATGAAAATCGGAAATAATGTCCAGATGTAATCATACACAAAAATATATCCTAGTCTCATTCAAACCTGGATGTAAGTGTTTAAGATTCTTAAGTAATTACTCGTTAATTTTGAAATTTTCCGTTGTTTAAAAATTACAGCCGTGCGTTCGAAAAATTCCCGGTTGTACGTTTGTAAATTATTATAAATCACCTGAAAATGCAGAAAATTCATGAGATTAACGAAAGGAACTAACAGCCGACATATCTAATTAAAAATAATTTTCACACTAACAAAATATATATATATATATATATATATATATATATATATATATATATATATATACTAGCAGTATAGCCCGGCGTTGCTCGGGTGTAATGAAAGCTTTAAAAGTAATCCATGGTCCTGGAGCTCAGACTCTTTGGACGTTGGCACGAAAGACTAAAAGCAATAGTTGTTTCCAGTTAAAGCGGAACCGTAGACTGAAAGAAAAATGAATGGATGTAAGTCAAATTTTGATTTCCTGGTATCGATATCCAATAAATTTTTTCGTCGTAAACTGAATTTTGAAGGCTAAATAAGTCCTCTGAGTAAATGGCATTATAGCTGAGACTATGAACTACAATTATACCTACTTAGAGCTAAACCCGAAGCAAAAACTAAAATAAAAGGGCTGAAAAAATACAGACATACAGGCAGATAAACAGACACACATACACATCTTGCCTTATATATATATATATATATATATATATATATATATATATTATCGGTTATCTGCAACCTTGAAACTTCTGAATATCGTTTCTCATGTCTTTGCATGAAATTTGATTAAAATCGGACGACTCCTATAACCTGTTTTTTTCGATTATCGATTTTCGATATTTATCGAGGGTACCTCGACACAAAACCCAGCTAATAACACTCACAGACACTTACAGTATAACTGTGTAAATTTTCAAGAAAATCGGTTCAGCCGTTTCGGAGTCTATATGTAACGAACACATACACAGACACAGAGAGAGAGAGAGAGAGAGAGAGTTCCATTTATAAAGAAGTTAATATATATATATATATATATATATATATATATATATATATGAACCATCCGCAGGCAGGTCAGTTTCGTTGTCTCGCAGCTCCTCAGTGCGCCTAGATTAACCTGAAACCCGACTGATTTGACAGCAGTGGAACTTTCACCCTCCAGGCCATTGGCGCAACGACAGAGAAATGTCGATTTTATAGCGTGTAATGTACTGTAGCGAGAGTGTTCTATCTGATAACCGATTTGAACGGGTGTTCTACACCGTAACCAGAGAACATAGCGTAAAGCAGTAAATAACTGTTGTTTTTGAAATTTTCCCATGCATACAGGGCTCAAGTGCAATATATATATATATATATATATATATATATATATATAAACTTTAATCCAAAAGAAAAAGCAGGAAGGTAAATCAGGTAAATATTACATATTACCTGGTTTCTTAATATTAATTAGGATCAGGTAAACCTGATCTTAATTAATATTAATATTTGAATATAAAAAATGATCCAGGTGGAGGACTCAGTGTAATTAATATTTAAATTGCAGCGCCAATTATAAAATAAAATAAAATAAATTTCGATGTTCAAATTTTTAAATATATATATATATACTGTAAGTAATATATATATATATATATATATATATGTAAGTATATATATATATATATATATATATATATATCTTATATATATATATATATATATATATATATATATATATATACACTATATATATAAAGCTCTACATTTGTAAATTTGTAAATATATATATATATACTGTAAGTATATACATATATATATATATATATACTGTAAGTATATACATATATATATATATACTGTAAGTATATATATGTATATATATATATATATATATATATATATATATACTGTAAGTATAAATATATATATATATATATATATACACTATATATATTATAATATAAAGCTCTACATTTGTAAATTTTTAAATGTATATATATATACTGTAAGTATATACATATATATATATATATATATATATACTGTAAGTATATATATATATATATATATATATATATATATATATTATAGTATAACGCTCTACATTTGTATCGAGCACTCTTTATAAAAGTAAATGCATGAACAAAAGGTTAATAAACCTACGAGTTCAACAACTTAGTTACAATACTATGTATATATAGTGCTTGTTTAGGTCCTTAGTTTTTGGTCATAAATTAAATTAGACCTGGGTCACGTAATAACCCATTTACAAATGGAAAAAATATATATTTAGTGCGATAGAAAGATTGTTGTCGGAATGACTCAAAATGAAAATAACATTGACACCTCGTTTTAACAGTTATATTTACCAAAATGTCTTAAAAATATAAATAAAAATTCTAAATGCATCCAATAAAATCGCCAGACGACTTTGGGTTCTCACGCAACTCTTCTAGGCGATCTCCTTGTTTAACATCTGCGGTCTTGGAAATTAATTATTTGGCACCCTACAACCCCCTTTCTCACCGTCGAAATGTCGTGAAACTCTCGTTGATCTATCGCCATTTGCATGACATGTGTCGGAGCAAGCAATATTCCTGAGTTTTACCATCTCTGTCCTTTGCAACTGATACTCTCTATGCCACATACACAGTTGTGAATTGTCCTTGTTTCCTTCGTATTCCAGTAGACAGCCTCTTTCCAAGAAGTGGTGTTTTGTAGAACAGACTCCCGAGAGGTTGTTTTCCCAATCAATGCAATCTTGACATCTTCACGCAAAAGCCCATGAACCCTAACCCATTTCTTGTCTTATGCTCATACAACAACTTTTGTGGCTTTTGGGTCTTATTCTTTGCATTCACTTACGCGCAAATACCTTTCGGAAAGGTATTAATTCGTCTCTTCCCTCCAGTTATGGATTAAATAACAGGATAGATTGGATTCTGTAGCCTTGGTCAGCAACCAGTCTACCGCAGAAAGTAATGCCAGCCTACTGCGGGATAATCTTCTGCCCAGTCAGTCATGTCTCTTTCAAGACATGATCGCCCAAGCGTGTATCACGTATGGCACTTAACTGACTGATTGAGTGAATGTAGGTTGTGTTGCCGTGGATATCGGCCCGGAACGAGAGATCGGAAAGCTGAGTTCGAATTCTAGCTGAATTTGTTGCATTCACTTATGCGCAAATACCCTTAGGAATTCTATTAATCCGTCGCTTCTCCTTCTATCTATGGGTTAAATAGCAGGACAGATTTTGTTATATAGTCTTGGTTGGCAATAAGAGTACCGCAAAAGTTAATGGTAACCTACTGTGAGAAAAGCCTCTTCCCAGTGAGTCATGTCTCTTTTGAGACATGACCGCCCAAGCGTGTATCATTTATAAAAGATAAGTGACTCATTGAGTGAACATTATTATAACAAAATGCGAAATGAGGGTATAATGTAACGCAACAGTCATCTACATGATGAACATAGTAATCAATTCGAATAAAAATTCCAGTAGAAAAGCAGGAACCCACATCTCCCTGAATTATGTTAACTTATTTATAAATGAAACTTTGTCTGTGTGTGTGTATGTGTGTGTGTGTGTGTCTGTGGGTGTGTCCGTTACCTATAGACTCCGAAACAGCTGAACCGATTTTCTTGAAAATTTATAGAGTTGTACTATAAGTGTCTGCGAGTGTTCTTAGCTAGGTTTTGTGTCGAGGTAAACCCCGATAAATATTGAAAATTGATAATCGAAAAAATCGGGTTACAGAAGGAGTGGTCCGATTTTAATCAAATTAGATACACTCATAGACAAAGACATAAGAAAAGATATTCAGAAGTTTCAAGGTTGCAGTTCTTACAATAGTGGAGAAAATTAATAATATATATATATATATATATATATATACATATATATAAAAGTCAAGATGTGTGTGTGTGTGTGTGTGTGTGTGTGTGTGTGTGTGTGTGTGTTTATCTGCCTGTATGTCTCTATTTTTCTCAGTCCTTTTATTTTAGTTTTTGCTTCGGGTTTGGTTCTAAGTAGGTAAATTGTAGTTCTTAGTCTCAGCCATGATACCATTTACTCAGAGGAATTATTTAGCCATCAAAATTCAGCTTTTTTTTTTTTAATCATTTCACCCCGAGCAAGGCGGAAACGCCACTGATGTGCAGGGGGCTACATAAATGTAAAAAGATTAATTAGAAAAGAGTGAGGAGTACAAACTAGTTAGAAAGGAACAATAGAAAGCTGAGAAAGCAGGTGCGATGACAGATACATAGGTGGAGAGAAAGGGAAGGTTATACGGGGGTGGGGAGAGAGCTAGAGGCCAGTGGTTAGGAGATGAGTATTGACTTTGCATTTAAATTTCTGGAGGTTGTAGCCGCCAGGAAAGCAATAATACGGGAGCGAGTTCCACAGGCGGGAAGTGCGAGAGAAGAAGCCGAAGGAGTAGAATTGTCGTCTGCATTTGGCTAACCTGACTGTGAATGGGTGGGACCCAGTTCCCAGTCTGGTTGTACGATTAAACACCTGTTGAGGAGGCATCAGTGACTTAAGTTCGTCTGAGCAGAAGCCATGAAAGTATTTATAGAACAGACAAAGGGAGGCCACATTTCGACGATGGGGAAGTGGCTGCAGTCGAGCCGCCAGATCAGTACCTATCACATTACAGACTCTCCTTTGGAGCTTGTCAAGAATACTGAGAAGAACGGCAGGGGCACCTGACCATAAATGGCAGCAGTACTCCATGCACGGACGGATGGTTGACTTGTATACATGCAGGATGGATTCAGGTGGAAAAAACATCCTGGATCGACATAGTGACCCAACCTTCTTAGCAGTAGATTTTGCTATGGATTCAGTATAGTGGTTCCATTTCAGGTCTGAGGACAGGGTAAGTCCGAGGAGGCGTAATGTATTACTCTCAGGGAGAATCGCTTGGTCCATGCTTATGGGAGGCAGGAGAGGTTGCCTGTAATGGTTGACAGACAACAGCTTGGTCTTAGATGAATTGAAGTTGACAAGCCACTTCTTGCCCCAGTTCACCACAGAGTGTAGATCCCGTTCAAGGTCAGCAGCGAGATTATGTCTGTCCGCCACGAGAGCTTTCTTACTAGTGCGGGAGCATATTGTAGTGTCATCTGCGTAGATGGCTACTTGGGACTTGATCTCATCTGGGAGGTCGTTGATGAAAATAAGGAAAAGCGTCGGGCCCAGGATAGAGCCCTGTGGGACACCAGCATTCGTGCTGTAGGACGAAGAGGCACGCCCATTCAGAACGACCTTCATTCTGCGGTTATTTAAGAAAGATTGGATAAGGTCAAGCAGGCGACCGGTAATACCATAACCGCGTAGTTTGCATAGGAGGCCAGAGTGCCAAACCCTGTCGAAAGCCTTGGAGATGTCCAGAGCAACCGCGCGAGCCTCGTCAGACTCATCAAGGGCCTGTAGCATGTACTCCGTTACAGTTGTTAGCAGGTCGGCCGTGGACCTGTCAAAGCGGAATCCATATTGCCTGTCGGAGAACAGTTTGTGGGCGGTGAGATGATGAACTATCTCAGCATTGATTATAGCCTCGAATACTCGAATATCGGTAGAAGACTGATAGGGCGATAGTTGGATGGGTCCGAGGGTTCACCACAATTCTTAAATACAGGAACGACTGAAGAGAACTTCCAGCATGCAGGAAAGCAGGAAGCAGAAAGGCAATAGTTAAATAGCTTACGACCAAAAAAAAAAAAAAAATTATTTAATATCGATACCAGGAAATCAAAATTTGACTTACATCCATTCATTTTTCTTTCAGTCTACGGTTTCGCTTTAGCTGAAAACAACTATTGCTTTTTAGTCTTTCGTGCCAACGTCCAAAGAATCTGAACTTCAGGACCATGGATTAGTTTTAAAACTTTCATTACAGCCAAGCAACGCCGGGCTATACTGCTAGTATGTATTAAAAGATGCAGTGTTTAAAGGTATGTATACACCTTACTTGAACGCTGACTCATTGGAAAAATCTTGATAAATATTTTATGACGGTCAGATGTCTTCTGTTGCCGGTATATTGTAACCCAGTGCTAGCTGTCACACATTCCTTGCTATGGTTTGGATGTAAACTTGTCATCCAATTTTGCTACAAGTTTTGCAAATTATGGCATCAGATTAAATCAAAAAGAAGAAAAAAATTAAATGGATACTATCATATTTCTTTTTTCCAGATGTTTAATTTACAGACCGGGTGTGTATTTACGAAATTCCAGAAAGTTCATAAATAAGTGCATTGATTAAAATACGTCACCGGCATTCTAGAGCAAAATGGTCCTGATTTTAATCTGATTTCTTTTTAATTATTTTGAGAACTAACTGTTTATATAAGCCAGGGTATCAACGAGAGGATTTATTAATAGGTCGAAAGCGTCCTTCCTCCAGTGATTATGTACAGAGCAACTCAGTAAATTCTGATGTTAGGCAAAAAAATAAAAAAATAAAAATAAAAAAAAGAAATAATAGAAAAAACAAAGAATAAGTAAAAGAAGAAAAAGAAAAGAAAAAGAAAAAGCAAGAGAAAAAGCGAATAGAAAATAAAAGGAGCCAAAAAAAAAAAAAAGGGAAGAAAGTGAAATAGAAAGAGTAACAGAAAAAGAAAAGGAAAACAAAATGAAAAGGAAAAGGAAAAAATAAAAGAAAACGAAAAAGAAAAAGTAAAAAGAAAGAGAAAGTAGAACAAAAAGAAAAAAAAAAGAAAAAATCAAGGAAGCAAAAGAAAAAGTAAAAGACAGAAAGAAAAAGAAAAAAGAAAGATAAAAAGGTAGCGGAAAAAATTAAGGGAAAAAATAAAATAAAATAAAAATAAAGCAAGAAGAAAAAGTAAAGAATATGAGGAAAAAAAAGAAAAGACAAAAAGGAAGTAAAAAAAGAAAAGAAAAGGAAAAAGTCGAACAAAAGGAAAAGGTAAAAAAATTAAAAGAAAATAAAGAAATATATAAAGAATTAAAAGAAATGGTAAAAGAAAAAGAGAAAAGAAAGACAAAAATAAATGAAAAACGAAGGAAAAGAAGAGGGAAAAGTAATAATAAAAGATGAATGAAAAATTAGAAAAAATGGGAAAGAAGAAGCAAAAGAAAAGGAAAAGAAAAGGAAAAGAAAAATTAAGAGAAAATGAAAAAGTAAAACAAAAAGACGAAAAAGTAAAAGTAAAAGAAAAAGAGAAAGAAAGAAGAGAAAAATGAATGAAAAAAGACTGGAAAAAGACAAATAGTAAAAGATGAATGAAAAATTAGAATAAAAAGGAAATAAAAAGTAAAAGAAAAAGAAAAGAAAAAATTCAGAGAAAATGAAAAAAAAGAGCAAAAAAAGTAAAAGATAAAGACAAAAAAGTAAAAAAAAAGGAAAAGAAAAGTGAAAGAAAAAGTAAAAGAGAAAAGAAAAGAGAAAGAAAAAAAAATTCAAAGAAAAAGAACACTGAAACATTAACCAGATTTATAATTAAACGCTGACGAAATTTGTACCCGATATCGTTCGACAAAGATCCGACATTTTTCTGTCCAGTAATTTTATTTCAAACCTGCCACTCCTCATTTTGACTTGAGACAACTTCTGCGAAGAAACCAAATCGAGTTATTTCTGCTGCTAGAAAAAAAAACTATTGATGACGAAATTTTGAATTCTTCCAGTTTCGTTTTACCTAAAATTTGAGCAAGTTTCAGCTTTCAAGTGGTCAATTATCTAATGTCTCCCAACTCTTAGAAAGGTTTTACTTTTGAGTACATAAAATAATTAAAGTGAAGTAGCAACTAGAGGAGTTGAATAGTACTAAAAATAATGGAATTTTTAGATATTTGTAACACACACACACACACACACACACACACACACACACACACACACACATATATATATATATATATATATATATATATATATATATATACTAGAAGTATAGCCCGGCGTTGCTCGGGTGTAATGAAAGCTTTAAAACTAATCCATAATCCATGGCACGAAAGACAAAAAAGCAATAGTTGTTTCCAGTTAAAGCGAAACCATAGACTGAAAGAAAAATGAATAGATGTAACTCAAATTTTGATTTCCTGGTATTGATATCAAATAAGATTTTTCGTCGTAAACTGAATTTGAAGTATAATAAGTCCTCTGAGTAAATGGTATCATGGCTGAGACTAAGAACTACAATTATATCTACTTAGAGCCAAACCAGAAACAAAAACTAAAATAAGAGGGCTGAAAAAAATACAGACATACAGGCAGATATACAGACACACACACAAACATCTTGTCTTTTATATATATATATATATATTATCGATTTTCTGCACTGTTGTAAGAACTGCAACCGTGAAACCTCTGAATATCGTTTCTCATGTCTTTGTCTATGAGTGTATTAAATTTGATTAAAATCGGACCACACCTTCTATAACCCGATTTTTTCGATTATCGATTTTCGATATTTATCGTCGGTACCTGGACACAAAATCTAGCTAAGAACACTCGCAGACGCTTATAGTACAAATGAGTATATTTTAAGAAAATCGGTTCAGCCGTTTCGGAGTCTATAGGTAACGGACACACACACACACATATACACACACACATACACACACAGACAAAGTTCAATTTATAAATAAGTATATATATATATATATATATATATATATATTATAGGATACAAATCCTATATTATTCAACAATTAACTAAAACACAAAAAGTATAATTGCACACCTGCAAAAATGGATCAGAACGACTGAAAATATTTTGGAAAAAACCAGACCAAGGCAAACTTTACAATTCAGTGTGAAAATTAATATTCCGGGTTCTGATTGAATAGGAAATAGCAAACTGATCTATGATCTAGGTCAGTTTTTCTTAACACCTAGAAACTGGGTATGCGCTTTTGAGCTGACCACGTGACTAAATTTCACTACTTAACCACGTTTCTTGACCGGCAAAAAGTCAGTCAAATGGTAGCAGCATAGAGACGACACGCTAAAATGTAACAAAAAATTTCAAAACACTGACCCTGTCATGCCTCGTTGACAGACATTCTTTCTTCCTCCTAATTTTTCTTTCTTCGTTTTCACTCACACGCCGTCAAACAACAAGATACTTCAACTGACTCCTAAAAACTAAAGTCGGATAAGTAATTTTCCTTCATTGCCTCACCTTCCTTTTCACTCTTTAGCCGGCCATAAAAAAGAATGAAACACAAACTTTATTAGTAACCTTTTAATCTTTTTTCATACACACATTCTGTCACTTACTACTATGTCTCTGAGAACATTAACTACGGACATTTTTCTCCTTTGAACATTTTCTTCTTACATTGATGTTATTCTATTCAGTTCCACTTATTTTACAAACAAAACACTTTTATTCTTTCAATCTATTCTTTTAACGATCAGATATCTTTTAAATGCGGGTTTGTTTTCTATGATTGGAAGTGGCCTTGTACCCGGCATGGCCGACCATCTCTACAATATATATATATATATATATATATATATATATATATATATATATATATGTCAGATTAAATAAATTGCAAAAATTATGTCTGCTAATTTTTAATAAAATCCGTTCATACTCACGGATAATTTTTCGCGTATGAAAGACTAGCAGTATAGCCCGGCGTTGCTCGGGTGTAGGGAAAGCTTTAAAACTTATCCATGGCTCTGGAGCTCAGACTCAGCCTAAAGAATATTTGTGTGAAGTTTGGTGAGAATCGGATAAATATAAGGACATGCAGACAGATTAATAGGCACACACACAAACATGTTAGCTTTATATATATATATATATATATATATATATATATATATATATATATAAAATCGATTTTCTGCACTATTGTAAGAACTGCAACCTTGAAACTTCTGAATATCTTTTCTTATGTCTTTGTCTATGAGTGTATCAAATTTGATTAAAATCGGACCACTCCTTCTATAACCCGATTTTTTCGATTTTCGATATTTATCGGCGGTACCTCGACACTAAACCTAGCTAAGAACACTCGCAGACGCTTATAGTACAACTGTGTAAATTTTCAAGAAAATCGGTTCAGCCGTTTCGGAGTCTATAGGTAACGGACACACACAGAGACACACACACATACACACACAGAGACAAAGTTCCATTTATAAATAAGTTTAGATAGAAGCTTAGGAAACAAGACAATTTTTTACCAAATCCAAACAAATAAGGTGGTGGTAATAGAAAATCAGGTCATGATAGAAGAAATTTGATTGTAAGAGTAAAGGGAGACTTAAAATGACATAAGACCAAAATATTGTGATGAAATGAATTGAGATACATATGTTACAACATTCTTCTTTTTTCTTCTTCTTTTTCTTCTTTTATGTGCCTGTTCCTTCAGGACGTAAGCGATCATGGCTTTCCACGTCTCCCTATCCAATTTGGTGGCTCTGAGCACGCCTTCTCCTGTTACACCATGCAACCCTCGTTCCATCATCCACCTGATTAGGTCCTTCAAATATGTTATCCGTTTCTTTCCCCTGCCTCTTTTCTCCTCTATCTGCCCTGTTAGTATCAGGTTCTCCAAGCCCTCCTTCCTCATTGCATGTCCCCGGAACTTCAGCTGTCTCTTCCTGATGCTCAGTATTAATTTCCTTTTTGTTTCCATCATTTCTAAAACCTCATCATGCTCGATCCATGATATTCGCAGCATCCTTCTGTAGAACCACATTTCAGTTGCTTCAAGTTTTTCCGTCATCTTTGATGATATTGCCCAGCATTCACTGCCATATTGAAGAACTGACATCACATAACAATCCAGTACTCTCTTCTTAGTTTCTAGTGAAATTGTCCTGTTTCTTAATACTTTACTCAACTTCTGGAATGCTTCCTTCGCCATGCCAATTCGCCTTCAGATCTCTGTGTCGCACTTTCCGTCTTTTGTTATAACAGTTCTCAGGTATTTAAATTTTCGTACTTGCTTGATTCTAGTATCCCCGAACTATATTTGGCATATTAGGCTGCCCTTTTTTACTGATGACCATGCATTCGGTTTTCTTGCAGTTTATTTGTAGTTTTTTCTTGTCACTCTCTTCAGCTACCTTCTGTAGGAGGTCTTGTAGTTTCCTTTCTGTGTCTGCTATCAGCACTGTATCATCTGTGTACCTTATATTGTTTAAATTGTGGCCTCCGATGACAAACCCAGGCATAACATCTAGGGTCCTCAAAATATTCTCACTGTACAAGTTGAACAGATCCGGTGAAAAGACACATCCTTGTCTTACGCCCCTTTCTATCTTTGTCTATCTGCTGAAATCGTTACCTGTCCGTATACAAGCGGTTTGCTGCCAGTAAAGATTCTTGATTACTCTTAAGTCTTTCCCAAATATGTCAAGGCTGCCGAGCATCTCCATCAATTCTTTGTGGCGTATTTTGTCAAACGCCTTCGCATAATCAATAAAGAACAGGTATAAGTCTTTCTTCATTTTCATTGCCCTTTCAGAGAGCATCCTAATCATAAATATGGCATTTCTTGTTCCAGTGTCTTTGACAAAACCTCACTCTTCTTGTCCTATCTCTGGCCTCATTCTGCTTCTCGCTCTATTAATCAGGATTAGGACGATCAGTTTTGTTATATGGCTCATTAAACTGATGGTTCTGTGGAGTTCGCACTCGTTTGCTCCTGATGTCTTAGGCAGTGCTATGAAGATAGACTTGCTGAGGTCATCTGGTATTACACCACTATTATAAATTTCATTTATTATTTCTGTAATTTTCTCTATACCAAATTCTTCCAGGGTTATCAGTAGCTCTATGACTATGCTGTCTGTTCCCGCTGCTTTGTTTCTATTCAGTTTGGCTACTACAGATTCCACTTCAGACTTTAATATTTCCGGTCCGTCCTCAGCTTTGTATATTATTTGTTGCTCTCTCTTGTCGTGGTAAAGATATTTTATATATACTTCCCATCGTTGAAGTATTTTCTCTTTCTCCAAAATGATTGTTCCATCCTTGGATTTTATACATCCTGTTGATGAGCATGTTTTTTGTCCTGTCAGTTCTTTTATTTCTTTATGCATGTCTGCTTTATTATTCCTGCTCAATCTTTCTACATCTGCACATTTGTCATTGAGCCATTCCTCTTTAGCCTGTCTGCATTTTCTCCTTATTTCCTTGCGTAGTTCACTGTACTCCCTTCCATGTCTTGATATCATTTTATGCCTCCTTTGCATCATGTCCAGTATCTCTTCAGTCATCCACTCATTTTTTCTTCTGCGCCTGATTTCCTTTGGGGCAATGTTGTTTGCTGATGTCATTATGGCTTCCTTTAGCGAGTCTCATTTTCAGTGTCCTTTTCCAATTTGTTCTTCGTATTTGATTTTCACGCTTATTACGAAATTTGAAAATATTGCGTGTCATTGAGAAACAGTTATGGGATATTCTTTAAGTTATTAACCAACTCAAAGTAGTGGACAATTGATAAAAACAGGAAAGATATTTTTCTTTTTTTTTTTTCAAGAAATACACTGCACGCCAAACATATGGAAACGACTCAGGGTTATGTATCCGTTAAGCTGCAACAAATTAAATCATCAAAAGGTGGGAGAATCGATCAGTATATGCTGGGAGATAGATTGTAGAAGACTAGTTATATTATATTAATAAAAATGAACTATATTTTAGTGTAAAAAATTAACTATATTTTATAAATTAACTATATAATAACTATATTTTATAAAAATAACTATATTTTAACTATATTTTTCCACTATTCTTTATTGTGGATGAGTAATGGGCCCTTTTGAATTCAGGGTTATTGTGCGTTTCTCGTTAGTTATATCAGAAAACACCATCGCGATTTCTAATACCTAAGTGAATAAGCCTTTGGAAATAGAAGGGTAGTAATCAACAATGTCAAACTGGCTGAACCCCAGAAAACGGAGGATAGCAAACGCTCGATCGCCTTCTTACGTTTATTACTGAGAGGAAGTACAGACAAACGGTAAAGAACAACAGGAAAGACGTAAGCGGCACACTCCTCTGCTCTGCCTTTTAAGGACAACTTCTTCGGCGCTAAGTTAGGACCACCGAGCCGACCTTTGCCTCTGCTTCTGACCAATGTTTTTTCATCTGTAAGTCGGGCCCAAACCACACCTTGAGAAAGCTGACAGGACTGTTCGTCCAACTAAAGAGCACTGGAGGATCGACACCTTTCCAGGCACCTACCTGTAAGTAGATCTTCTTCTTCTATGCGCCAGGTTCCTTCAGGACGGAGGCAATCATGGCCTTCCACGTCTCCCTATCCTGGTGGCTCTTAGTGCGTTTTCTCCTGTTACGGTCCCAAAACCCCGTTCTGCCATTCACCTGCTCAGACCCTTCAAATGTTATCCACTACTTTCCCCTGTCTCTTTCCCTCTATCTGACCTGTGAGTATCAGATTCTCCAAGACCTCCTTCCTCATCACATGTCCCAAGAACTTTAGCTGTCTTTTCCTGATGTTCAGTAATAATTTCCTTTTCGTTTCTATCCTTTCCAAAACCTCATCATTGCTCACAGGCTCGATCCACAGCATCCTTCTGTAGGAACATATTTCAGTTCCTTCATTTATTTCCTTATCTATGGTGATATTGTCCAGCATTCACTGCCATATTGAAGAATGGACATAACATAGCAATCCGTACTCTTTTCTTTGTTTCTAGCAAAATTTTCCTGTCTTTTTAATACTCTGCTCAGCTTCTGGAATGTGTTTTTCGCCATGCCAATTCACCTTCGGATTTGTGTCGCACTTTCGTCTTCTGTTAGAACACTTTACAAGGACTTAAATATTGTACCTGCTTCATTTTCGTATCCCCAAGCCGTAATTGGCATTTTGGACTCCTCTGTTTGCTGACGACAATTGCAATCGGTTTTCTTGTTTTGTTTATTTTTAGTCCTTCCTTTCGGCTTTCTTCATCTAAATGTTTTGGAAGACTTGTAGTTTTCTTTCCGTGTCTGCTATCAGCACTGTATCATCTGCGTATCTTATGTTGTTCAGATTGTGACCGTCGATGACGAATCCTGGCATAACTTCTATGATTCTCAGAATAGTCTCGCTGTACAAGTTGAATAGATCCGGTGAAAAGCGGTTTGCTGTCAGTAGAGGTTCTTGATTACTCTTATGTATTTCCCAAATATGTCGAGGTTGCTGAGCATTTCTATCAATTCTTTGTGGCGTACTTTGTTGAACGCCTTAGCATAGTCTAAAAAACATAGATAAACTTCCTTTTTCATTTGTATCGCTCTTTCTGATAGCATCCTAAGCATAAATATTGCATTCCTTGTTCCAGTGTCCTTGACGAAACCGCAATGTTCTTGTCCTATCTTCGGCCCGATGCTGCTTCGTGCTTTATTCACCAAGATTCGAACAAAGAGTTTTGTTATGTTAAACTGATCAAACTGATTGATAATTTATTTGTTTAAACATTATTTTTAATGGATAATTGTATTTGAGAAGATATGTATTTTCCTTACAAGATTTCTCGTTTATTCAAACCAGTAGATATATATAAATACACTGTTTAATTATAAAAAACAAAAAAGAACAAAAACAAAACAAAACAAAACAAACAAAAACAAAACAGAGTATCTATTTAAATACGAGTATCCCTCAAAATACTGTTTAAACAAATCAATTAGAAATATGCCGGAGTTCATTCATTTCGTCACAATTCGTAAAATAAATAAATATATATGTACAGACATATTTGATTATATCGAATGGGAATGATTACACAATACACAGAAATAATCACAAACAATAGCACAAATAGCCCTAGTAAATATATCGTTGTTAAATAAAACTCTCTTGGTTCATAATAAATGTGTTGTGGGTTGAAAAATGTGTATTAAACTGCTGTATTAAAAAAAAAACAACACAAAATACGTTTTCGAATTTTTAACAAGATCTCAAAGAAATAAACCTGAAAATAAGTGTTCTGCAATATTAAAATCTATCTAAACTTATTTATAAATGAAACTTTGTGTGTCTGTATGTGTCTGTGTGTGTGTGTCCGTTACCTATAGACTCCGAAACGGCTGAACCGATTTTTTTGAAAATTTACTACAAGCGTCTACGAGTGTTCTTAGCTAGGTTTTGTGTCGAGGTACCCCCGATAAATATCGAAAGTAGATAATCGAAAAAATCGGGTTATAGAAGGAGTGGTCCGATTTTAATCAAATTTGATACACTCATAAACAAAGACATAAGAAACAATATTCTGGTGTTTCAAAGTTGCAGTTCTTACAATAGTGCAGAAAATCGATAATATATATATAAATGACAAGATGTTTGTGTGTGTGTCTGTTTATCTGTCTGTATGTCCTTTATACAAATCCACAATTTTTATCCGATTCTCACTAAACTTCACACAAATATTCTTTAGGCTGAGTCTGAGCTCCAGGACCATGGATTATTTTTAAAGCTTTCATTACACCCGAGCAACGTTGGGGTATACTGCTAGCCTTTAAATAAAATGCTATAACAAAATCGAAAACTAAATTTCAAGACAATTTATTCCAGTAATCTATTGAGTAGGTTGAATAATAAAAAAAAATTAATAAGCGTGTCGAGGGGTCCTCATGAGCTTATAAGAGGTTATAAAAAATCTCCAAGTTGTCAAGTTGCGTGTGTATGTGTGGAGAGTTTTTTTTTATTTGAGAGCCCTTCAAAAACGATAAAAAATTTAATCAACGTAAAACAAAATAATAGCTGAAGTAGAAATTTCCCAAATAGACAAAAAAAGAAAGGATCAAGAAATAACCTTTAATAAATTTAAATGAAATGCAAAATGCACCTTTTACAAAAATTACACTCAATGCATTAGTCATCAAAATAACCTGATCATAATTTCGACTTAAGAATGCAGTTTTAATTAAAAGGGAAAATAATTGATTTAGTACAAAATGTATCCAAAGTATACTAATTTCAGAATGCTTTACAACAGGGTTTCCAAAATGGAGCTGTTAAGCATCGTTTTTACGGAGCCCTAACAATTTGATCTTTAAAAATACGCATAAAGTTTACTTCAGTCAGCCAGTTTCCATTAAAGCCATAGCAGCATCTACTTGTTTGGTTAACTGTATCTGGCCAGGAAGATTTTTTTTGTCAGAATCTGTTATACACATTTATAAATCTACCATTCGTCCGTGCATTGAATACTGTTGCCATATCTGGTCGGGTGCTCCTCCCATTCATTTTGAGGTTCTCAATAAAATCCATCTTGCACATTTATAAATCTACCATTCGTCCGTGCATTGAATACTGTTGCCATATCTGGTCGGGTTCTCCTTTTATTCATCTCGAGATTCTCGTCAGAATCCATTTTGCACATTTATAAATTTACCATTCGTCCGTGCATTGAATACTGTTGCCATATCTGGTCGGGTGCTCCTCCCATTCATTTTGAGGTTCTCAATAAAATCCATCTTGCACATTTATAAATCTACCATTCGTCCGTGCATTGAATACTGTTGCCATATTTGGTCGGGTGCTCCTCCCATTCATTTTGAGGTTCTCAATAAAATCCATCTTGCACATTTATAAATCTACCATTCGTCCGTGCATTGAATACTGTTGCCATATTTGGTCGGGTGCCCCTCTTATTCATCTTGGGGTTCTCAATAAAATCCATCTTGCACATTTATAAATCTACCATTCGTCCGTGCATTGAATACTGTTGCCATATTTGGTCGGGTGCCCCTCTTATTCATCTTGGGGTTCACAATAAAATCCATCTTGCGCAAAAACAAAACAGAGTATGTATTTAAATACGAGTATCCATCAAAATACTGTTTAAACAAATCAATTAAAAATATGTCGGAGTTCATTCATTTCGTCACAATTCATAAAATAAATAAATATATATGTACAGACATATTTGATTATATCGAATGGGAATGATTACACAATACACAGAAATAATCACAAACAATAGCGCAAATAGCCATACCATTCGTTCGTGCATTGAAGACTGTTGCCATATTTGGTCGGGTGCCCCTCTTATTCATTTTGAGGTTCTCAATAAATCCATCTTGCACATTTATAAATCTACCATTCGTCCGTGCATTGAATACTGTTGCCATATCTGGTCGGGTTCTCCTTTTATTCATCTCGAGATTCTCGTCAGAATCCATTTTGCACATTTATAAATGTACCATTCGTCCGTGAATTGAATATTGTTACCATATCTGGTCGGGTGCTCCTGCCATTCATTTTGAGGTTCTCAATAAAATCCAAAAGAGGATCTGCAATGTAATCGATCCTGACTTAGCAGCTCGCCTTCAGTCACTTTCTTGCCAACATGATGTGGCTTCCCTCTGTCTTTTCTACAACTATTTTCATGGTTACAGTTCTGACAAACTTTTTCCCCTAGTACTCTGACCACATGTATTCACTCGTGCTACTAGATTGGCATTAAGGTCCCACCCTTTTACTGTTAGAATAGTTAAATAGAACCACTTCTTCTATTTTAACAGGTTCTTTCTTCGCACTTTCCGTTTGTGGCACTCCCTTCCATTTGCTTGCTTGATTTGATAGCTACAATCTCCAAAATTTTTAAATGCAACGTCAATTGCCATCTTTTATCTACTTTATTCCCATCCATCTCTTATCTTTTCTTCGACAACTTCTGTACCTTTTTTATTCTCTAACTGTAACCCCCTGCGCACCAGTGGCATGTCTGCCTTGCTAGGGTTGAAATGATTTAAAAAATAGTTAAGTCTCTTCCGTGATACAAACTTCAGTTGTCATGTTTGTTTTGATTCATAACTGCTTATACAGAATTTTTTTTTTTCGCAGTAGATTGCCGTTTCTTTCTGCGGTAGACAAGGTTATTGGATCCGGTCAGTCCTGTCATTGAACCCATAACTGGGAGAAAAAGAGTTAGCGACATACATTTCTCAAGGGTATTTGTTAAGCGAACGTAACGAACCCGACCGGAATTCGCAATCGGTTGAACGAGTTCTCATTCCGAGTCTATATCTACATTTAACCCCCCCCCCCACTAAAGAAAATGAAGTCAAGATATCAGGTCAGGACCAATAACGTTGCAGGTTCTTCTTGGATTTTATTTGAATATCTGATTTGGTTAAGAATATGGCCGCCGATAATGAATCCCGGTAAGATATTTAATTCTCTCAGAATGGCCTCGCTCGATAACATAAAAAGGTCCAGTGAGATGAGTCAGCCTTTTTTTATAGTCTTTTTTATTTTTGTATTTTTACTGAACTAATTTTTTTTTATTAGTATGTAAGCAGTTTGTTGCCATCATAGGTTCTGGATTATTCGAATATCCTTCCCATATATGCCAAGGTTTGCTAGTGATTCCAGTATTTTTTTGTGATGTATTATTTGGAGCAAACGCTTTTATAGTTATTTAAACTATTTGCTTATTAGTTTGATATATTTTCTTCTGTGTTTTTCTTTGTTTCTATGTTTTGGCTGCCAAATTTTAATTTAGTCCTTTTGATCATCACGTGGTTGTAGGTAGTGGAGAAGAAATTTAATCCGCATTTGAAAATGAATTTTGATCTTTTGTTTAGACGTTTATCTTGTTCTGGAAATGTAATTATCCCTGTTTTATCCCCGAGGAAAAGAGAAGTTCCGTCCTTTTGGAGCTGCTTCTCTTATTCTCCGTGTTATTTTTGGCGTGTTTTGGCTTGTGATTACTAGTCGCCATATGTGTTTTGTACGCACACAGATACACGCACTCATACACACGGGCCATACATGTGAACACGCAATCAGGCAGGCAGGCATACACACACGCACACAGACGAACACAGACACACAAACGCACACACAAATAGAAACACGCATATGAACACATACACAGCTGCTCACACAGACATGCACACTCACAAATAGAAACATAAACATTTATATATATATATATATATAGAGAGAGAGAAGCACACACAAACACAGACACACACAAATACACAGATATGCACATACACGCGCACATGTATCAACACAAAGACACACACACACGCATGTATATATATATATATATATATATATATATGTGTGTGTGTGTGTGTGTGTGTGTGTGTGTGTGTGTGTGACTTCATTGGACAAAATGCGTCACACGAAAACGTGTGAGATACCGTTAACGTTTTGTTTAAAGTGCAGCTTTATTATTATTATTATTATTATTATTATTATTATTATTATTACTTGCTTTTTGTATAATATATAACGTCTCAATAATGGTATTTTTGTCGCTGCACGTGTTTCGAGCCCTAAAAGTTGACCCTTTTCAGGCGAATAAACTTGTGACTTGTTTTTTTCTGGTAGCCTAATATACCGTGTATATATAGATAAGTGGTCGGTGAGCAGGTCAAAAAGTTCATATGCAAGCGTGTTGTTTTTTTTTTTTTTCACACTTGCTCGTTAAATCTTCTCCGTTTTACTAATCATTCACCTTTTATTGGCCAGAAAATTTTCTTACACTGACTTGCGAAATTTGATTTCGTCTTCATACATCTAAATTCTTTTTAGCGATTTTGATTTAATTTTACGGGTCATCTATTTTTTTTTGTTGTTTTTGGAAGAATATTTTTTGCAATGGTTCGCGATATTTTTTAGCGCGTTTGAATGTAGTGTATCTGTTTATGTGTTTTAGGTTTTTCATGTTGTTATGTTGAGGGAAGGATTGTAAGTTTTATAAATATTTCTCCCTGCATCATGAATGTATCATAATCTGGATGTTGATAGATAGGCATTGCTCTGTATTTACCTCCACTACATTCGTGTAAGCGTTAGGAAACGTACAATTTCCTGTAATTGGCTAGTTTAATGTTCATTACGTTTTTAGAGTTGCAGCTCATATTTGTTCTTTTTTTTTTTAATCATTTCACCCCGAGCAAGGCGGAAACGCCACTGATGTGCAGGGGGCTACATAAATGTAAAAAGATTAATTAGAAAAGAGTGAGGAGTACAAACTAGTTAGAAAGGAACAAAAGAAAGCTGAGAAAGCAGGTGCGATGACAGATACATAGGTGGAGAGAAAGGGAAGGTTATACAGGGGTGGGGGAGAGAGCTAGAGTCCAGTGGTTAGTAGATGAGTATTGACTTTGCATTTAAATTTCTGGAGGTTGTAGCCGTCAGGAAAGCAAGAATACGGGAGCGAGTTCCACAGGCGGGAAGTGCGAGAGAAGGAGCTGCAGGAGTAGAATTGTTGTCTGCATTTGGCTAACCTGACTGTGAACGGGTGGGACCCAGTTGCCAGTCTGGTTGCACGAGTAAACACCTGTTGAGGAGGCATCAGTGACTTAAGTTCGTCTGAGCAGAAGCCATGAAAGTATTTATAGAACAGACAAAGGGAGGCCACATTTCGACGATGGGGAAGTGGCTGCAGTCGAGCCGCCAGATCAGTCCCTATCACATTACAGACTCTCCTTTGGAGTCTGTAGATGTGTTTTCGAACTTAAAGTCCTTTCATTCTGTTATTATGTTGCTTACTGCACATCTTTTTCTTGCATTTTGTGACCCTCTATGTTGTGTTGCTTGAGTTTTGATGTGGTTAGTATGTTTTTTTTTAAATTTTGGGGTTGGTGTTTGCTTTTGGTTATTTTAGTTTTCCTTAAGATTTATTTTATTTTATCATTTTTAATTAACTGACTGATCTCCAGCTATATTTAAACGAGCCTTGGATACCATGCCTGCAAATTGAGATTTTGCAGTGACTTATCTGGATGATATATTAATTAAAATCCAAAGATAGATCTGTAATATAATCGATCCTGATTTTACAGCCCACTATCAGTCACTTTTTCACCGGCATAATGCGGCTGCCCTCTTTCTTTTATACAAGTAATTTAAAGGCATATGTTCTGATGCGCTTCTTCCCTGAAACCTTGACCACATGTATTTACTCGTTCTACTAGATTGCCATTAAGGAAACACCTTTTTAACCTCGAATTAGATAAGTATAACCTCCTCTTCTACTCTAAAAGTTTCTTTTCTCGCACTTTCAGTTTGTGAAACTCACTTCCATTTGCATGCTTTCCTGATAGCTACAATATCCAAAGGTTTAAATGCAACGTCAACTGCCATCTTTTCTCGATTTCATTCCTATCCATCTCTTATCTTTTCTTCAACATCCCTTCTACCTTTTTGATTTTCTTACTGCAACCTCCTGTGCGCCAGTAACATTTCTGCCTTGTTTAGTGTGAAATGATAATAAAAAAAACATATATATTTTATATATTCAGCATTATAAATGCATTATAACATTAATGTTTTTATTTAATATTTCGATTAATTTATGAGTATAATATATATATATATATATATATATATATATATATATATATATATATAGGGAGAAAATGGCATGAAAGTTAGCTATGTGTCTTCTTGCAGCTTTCCAGCTGAATTAATTTAGCGAAACGAGGGTGAAAAAAAAAAAAATAAAGAGGGTGAAAAAAAGAAAAAAAAGAGAGAAAGAAAAAATTGGTTCCAACTGGATTTTCTTCAATTGGTATCAGGTTTTCTTCAAATGGTGTCTGCTTTTCAAAAATATCCCATGAAACAAACACTTGCAATGTATCAACCCCAACAATGTTTGGCCGACCCACCGAAGCATTTGTTGCTGAACTTCGGCGCGGATCAGCTTTCGTTTCTACTTACAAACAGATGCGACAACAATAGAAAACGGAAGAGATGTGTAAAACGTCTCCCCTTTCGATATATGCGCCTAAATGCACAAATCTGCGCTTTTCTCTCGCCATATTTTTAATTCTTCTTTTTTGCCTGCTGATATTTCCTTTACTTTATATTGTATCTCTTTAATGCTGTAACTGGTTTTATTCTTCAAACCAACAGCTGGATCTTTTAGTAAAGGTTTTACGCAAAAGGGTGTCTCTTTTTTGTCGTAATTGTTATTATTGCAATTGCAGTAGTTGTGTTTACGGTTCTTGTTAATAGGAGTTGGGTGGCCTCAAATACCCACCCCCCTGCGGTAATTGGGCAGCTAAAATGCATCGCTATGGAATAAAATAAAGTCACACGATTCTGGTTTCACTTGTTTACAAGAATAACGAGGAGCCTGGATCAATAAGTCTGTATCCTGACATTATTATTAGCAAAATCTTGGTCTGAAACTTTCACTGTATAATTTTCAATCCCTGTGATTGATGGAGAAACGCTGGATTAAGTGCAATGACCACAAAGACAATATTTTTTCTTTTGTTTTTTTGGTCAGGCCTCGAAATCTTTCTATCACTTTCTGTCTATCTATCTATCTATCTATCTATCTATCTATCTATCTATCTATCTATCTATCTATCTATCTATCTATCTATCTCAATGCTCAAATCTATCTATCTATCTATCTATCTATCTATCTATCTATCTCAATGTGCTCAAATCTATCTATCTATCTATCTATCTATCTATCTATCTATCTCAATGTGCTCAAATCTATCTATCTATCTATCTATCTATCTATCTATCTATCTATCTATCTATCTATCTATCTATCTGAATGTGCTCAAATCTATCTATCTATCTATCTATCTATCTATCTATCTATCTATCTCAATGTGTCTATCTATCTATCTATCTATCTATCTATCTATCTATCTATCTATCTCAGTCTGTTCATTATCTATCTATCTATCTATCTATCTATCTATCTATCTATCTATCTCAATGTGCTCAAATCTATCTATCTATCTATCTATCTATCTATCTATCTATCTATCTATCTATCTATCTATCTCAATGTGCTCAAGTCTATCTATCTATCTATCTATCTATCTATCTATCTATCTGTCTGTCTATCTATCTATCTATCTATCTATCTATCTATCTATCTATCTATCTCAATGTGCTCAAATCTATCTATCTATCTATCTATCTATCTATCTATCTATCTATCTATCTATCTATCTCGAATGTGCTCAAATCTATCTATCTATCTATCTATCTATCTATCTATCTATCTATCTATCTCAATGTGCTCAAATCTATCTATCTATCTATCTATCTATCTATCTATCTATCTATCTATCTATCTATCTCAGTCTGTTCATTATCTATCTATCTATCTATCTATCTATCTATCTATCTATCTCAATGTGCTCAAATCTATCTATCTATCTATCTATCTATCTATCTATCTATCTATCTATCTATCTATCTATCTATCTCACTGTGCTCAAATCTATCTATCTATCATCTATCTATCTATCTATCTATCTATCTATCTCACTGTGCTCAAGTCTATCTATCTATCTATCTATCTATCTATCTATCTATCTATCTATCTATCTCAGTCTGTTCATTATCTATCTATCTATCTATCTATCTATCTATCTATCTATCTCAATGCTCAAATCTATCTATCTATCTATCTATCTATCTATCTATCTATCTATCTATCTATCTATCTATCTATCTATCTATCTCAATGTGCTCAATCTATCTATCTATCTATCTATCTATCTATCTATCTATCTCAATGTGCTCAAATCTATCTATCTATCTATCTATCTATCTATCTATCTATCTATCTATCTATCTATCTATCTATCTATCCCAGTCTGTTCATTATCTATCTATCTATCTATCTATCTATCTATCTATCTATCTATCTATCTCAATGTGCTCAAATCTATCTATCTATCTATCTATCTATCTATCTATCTATCTACAAAATTAATTTAATATTCGACTATTTAAAGTTTTAGTTGTATATGTTTGTGGATCAATAAGTTCGTAAAGTATGGTTCTTATTCTGTGTTGTGTTACTTAAAAAATCATGGCTCTCCACAGCTTCTCACCCTTTTTATATCTTAGCCGTATTTGTTTTTTGTTACTATTCTTCTCAATTCTTTTTCGGCTATCCATTTACAATATCCCATTAGGTTGGTTACTTGCTGTTTTCTCTGTCTGTTTTGCCCTCAATATGTTCTGTGAGTGTCAAAGTTTCCGTGCTTTCTTTTCTCATTTTATGTACAAAAATGTCAGCTGTCTCTTTCTGGTTTTGTATACAATTGTTGTAGAGTGTCTGACACCTCTGACGCACTCTCAATTATGGAATGGCTCAAGCCTGAAATGGTGTATTTAACTAAAGAATAGTAGCATTCAAGGCGTAATATACGAAGGTCATTCGAGTAATATTTGAAAAGATTGCTTCGGCGACTATTATGATCTACATCCCTCCTCTCTGTATTGTAAATTCTGTCTTGTTTGTTACTGCAACTATTGTATTGTTCTGTGTATGTCCGTTTAGCACCGGATATTGTGTTGAATAATACCGCAGCACACTTTCTCTGTGTATCGTATCCATCTCGGCGATTCAAGAGTAATTGTCCATTTTGTTTCCATTTTTCTTCAAAACTTGCTTATATCTTTCAGCCATTGTATTCTCATCATCCCTGTGTAGAACCACATCTTTGTTACCCCAAGTCCGTTCTTCATCTGTAAAGAAACTTTCCAGGATTTGTCATATAAAAGGGTTTTAAATGGTGACTTAGTACTAAAAACCTTCAGAAAAGTTTTTTTTTTTTTTTTTATAAGCGTTTCACCCCGAGCAAGGCATGTCACTGCCACTACTGTGCAGGGGGCTACGTAGAGTGGAGAAAGGCTGATTAAATATAGGAAATAACAGAGGGTGGGTGATAGGCGGGTGAGGATACCGAGAATGAGGGTTGGGTAGATGAGAGTGTTGTGAGAATAGTTGGGAGTTAGTGTGATAGGAGGTGTCTATTGACCCTACATTTAAACACCTGGAGATTGTAACTGTCGGGAAAGCAGACTTGTGGAAGGGAGTTCCACTGGCGGGAAGCGCGAGAAAAGAAGCTGTTGGAGTAGAATTTACGGTTACATCTTATTTGTTTAACTGTAAAAGGGTGGGACCTAGTTGCTAATCTAGTATCTCGTGTAAATTCGTGCTTAGGCGGCACCAGTGATCTAAGCTCATCGGAGCAGAAGCCATGAAAGTACTTGTAGAAGAGGCACAGGGAAGCTACATCACGCCGGTGTGAGAGCGGCTGCAGCCAGTATGTTTATACTTTCCCCGGAGCAGCTGGGAAAACCACTTTTCCATAATTAATTTTCACATTGCACACTTCGCTTAAAATCCTTTATAATGTGCTATTTCGGTTTACGGCTACTTTAAGTTAAAATACAGGTTCCCATAAGATCAGAGATGTTAATCAACGTTGATCCTGCTAACTACCTAGACACGTGACCGTTTGGGAATACCATGTGCTGTAGCGTAATGAATAATGCCTCAGAATTGTTAATCTGAGAGCTGAGTTCCAGTTCCAGTTGGGTTCGTTATATTCACTTATATGCAAATACCCTTGAATAAGGTTTGGATTCCCCTCTTCTCACCTTGCTATGGGTTGATTATTAAGGCTTGTATCACGAAATCATTACTATCTGAAACCCACATTCTTGCAATCTAAATTATTTTCAGGCTTTAAATAACCTTCCATGGGCTGATAGACCGTAAAATCAATTAATATATTATTCCCTGGCCTTATATGCTGTCTTTCATTTATTAGTTTGAGGATTTCATTTGTCGACAATGTCTTTTTTCTTGGCTTCATTTTCTACAGGATCATCTCTTTTGCCGGTGTTATGGGTTACCATAAGGTATTCAACTTTCAATTACTAACTTCTAACTTTTTATTTAATTAATTTTCATTGTTCGAACTGTTGTCTTCATCTTTATTGCCATATTCACGACATTTCGTCTGTTGTATGCTCAGACATTCTTCAGTTTAATGGAAGTTTAACCCAAACTCATTATTTTGATCCCGGGAGTAAAAAGTCACTGGAAAATACGAAAAATTAAGAAATCAGCGCATATGAAACAGAAACAGAAATAAATATAACATGGAAACCAGTAATACGGAGTGCTAGAGAAAAACAATTAAAAACATCAAGATTATAATATGAGCTCTAGCAAAAATATAATTACTGAGACATTAGGTTTATAACTCCCCAAAATTCATATATTGATGTCCTCAAGGACACATGACCTAGTGGATAAAAAAACATTTATTAGATCCAGTGATTTGACCCAAAGAGTTGTGAGTTTAATAATCAGTCAGTTAAGTGCCATACGTAATACACGCTTGAGCGATCATGTCTTGAAAAAGGCATGACTGACTGGGCAGAAGACTATCCCGCAGTAGGTTGCCATTACTTTCTGTGGTAGATTGGTTGCCAGCCGAGGCTATAGAACCAAATCTGTTCTATTGTTTAACCCATAACTGGAGGGAAGAGACGGATTAATACCTTTCCCAAAGGTATTTGTGCGTAAGTGAATGGAAGGAATTCAACCTGATTTCGAACTCGGCTCCTCGATTTGTCACTCCGAGTCGATATCCACTGCACCACAACGCATATCTCAGAACTTTGAGAGTTAAGTTAAATAAAGATAACTAAGACATCCGGAAGTGGCATGACTTATAGAACAAGAACAATCTACACTGGTGTTTGACTGAAAGATGTAGACAACAGTACGAACAATGCAAATGATGCAAGTAATTTCACGACCTCATTTCAGAAATATATGCATATATTCTAAGTTTTATTTTTATATGTTTTTAACTATATCAGCATAAGTCTGTTTGAAAATGGAGTCGTTATAGAATCTGTTCTCTTGGATTAATTAATCTCCGTTTTTTAGAATTATTTGTAATGAAGAATGTATCATCCCAATTAACCGCTACTCAAACATGTCAAAACAGATGAGGAAAAGAGTGTTCAATCTGTTAAGTATCATACGTGATACATGCTTTGGGCAATCATGTCTTGAAAGAGACATGACTGACTGGGCAGAAGATTATCTCGCATTAGTTGCAATTACTTTCTGCAGTAGACTGATTGCCAGACAAGGTTATAGAATACAATCTGTCCTAATATTTAATCCTTAACTGGAGAGAAGAGACTGTTTAATACCTTTCCCAAGGGTATTTGCGCGAAAGTGAATGCAACGATTTCAATTGGAATTCGAAATCGGCACTCCAATTTGTCGTTCCGAGTCGATATCCACTGCACCACAACGCACAAAAATATTCAAAGCGAAATAATTATTAAGGATAAATCTCAAAAACCTTCCTCAAATGCTGAGCTATATGGAAGAAAGTTAATATTGTGATTGTTGTAGGATCGTCGAGGTACTGTGTGTTCAAAGTTCTTAAAATACTAGGGGTCTAGGGCCTGCGAGGTGTCTATAAGTGTTTGGTAGAAAAGCGTCCTGCACTCATCAATGGAGAAAATGACAGCTTCAATGATATTGCAAGGCTGCATAAGGAAGACATTTTGGAACCCGATTGGTTTGTTCTATACCTTCCGCCATATTCAATTCTGAACTTACACCAACCAACTGTAACTTTTTTGATCGGAGCAAAACGTTTTTATTAGGAGAACGTTCTCTGATGAAACCCGGGCCGGGGCATGACGGTAAACTGCATCCGGCAGCAAGGCCTCTGATTGGGAGGTTGTGAGAAACATGGAACCACCTCTTAACTGCTGTTGTTTCCAGGTCCACCCTAACCTGGAGTGGTAGCACCTGTTAGGGTCCCAGCTATGGGTAAATAGTTACCCCCCCCCAAACTGGGATCAAAACACTATTAAAGTATAAAAATACATTTATAGAAAGAGAAAATTATTACCACAACACATTTTTGAAAGAATAAATTATTCTCAGCAAAACAATTTTGAATACAAAACTAGAATACATTTTCAGTTTCCTAAAATGAAAAAAGAATAAAAACAAAAAAAAAATTCGTTAAAATCTGACTAAATCAACCTTCTCAATATAACCGAACATTAACAAAACAAAAAATCCCTTAAGCCCCACCTTTTTGGCATTAAATAACCCACAGAGTTGTTGATATGCCGTTAAACAAAACTCAAACTCAAAACTCTAATAAAAACCAGATACATGAGTGTCGAAAAACTTTTCGAATCAAAACCTGCGGAATTTCACTCAAAATGCATCGAAGAGCTGACTGTTGAGGGAAAACGTGCCATTGGAATAACGGTGAATACATAGTACTGGGCACCTAGAGAGGTGATTTTCTAACAGCAACTTAGATATGGTACAAGGTCGAAAGTATAGGGCACCCAATGAGGATCGAACACACGAGTCAATCGTAACACTATTGCCATATTTAGGCAAGAGCTGTCCAGTCTTCACTTTCCAGTCTCGATAGAGATCAACAGCATCTCCGTGTCCTTGTGGATGATGAATATTTGTCCACCCTGCAACTTCTCCCGCGCAGACGAAATGTCACTCCTCTATCGCTACGTACATGGAAAGTCCTCAGACGAACTACATTCTTACTTCTACCAGTTCTAACATTCATGGCCTATTATTCTGTAGCCCTCAGTCTCTAGTGACTACCCAAACTTGCACAGAGTGAACCTCACTGTAAAAAACGAGGCTTGCTAACCATTACACCGCGTCGAAGTGCCAATAGCAATGAATGTATAAAATGAAATGTATTCTGAGTTAGCTTTCTAAGATTAAAGTTTATAAGCAAAAACGGATATTATTTATGACTCAACCTAATCATAGCTTTCTAAGCATAAAGTTTATAAGCGAAAACGGATATAATTTATGACTCAACCTAATCATAGCTTTCTAAGATTAAAGTTTATAAGCAAAAACAGATATTATTTATGACTTCACCTAATCATAGATTTCTAAGCATAAAGTTTATAAGCGAAAACGGATATAATTTATGACTCAACCTAATCATAGCTTTCTAAGAATAAAGTTTATAAGCAAAAACGGATATAATTTTTGACTCAACCTAATCATAGGTTTCTAAGAATAAACTTTATAAGCAAAGAAGTATATTATTTATGACTCAACCTAATGATAGCTTTCTAAGCATAAAGTTTATAAGCGAAAACGGATATAATTTATGACTCAACCTAAACATAGCTTTCTAAGAATAAAATTTATAAGCAAAAACGGATATAATTTATGACTCAACCTAATCATAGATTTCTAAGAATAAAGTTTATAAGCAAAAAGAGATATTATTTATGACTCAACATAGCTTTCTAAGAATAAAGTTTATAAGCAAAAGCGGATATAATTTATGACGCAACCTAATCATAGCTTTCTAAGAATAAAATTTATAAGCAAAAACGGATATAATTTATGACTCAACCTAATCATAGCTTTCTAAGAATAAAATTTATAAGCAAAAACGGATATAATTTATGACTCAACCTAATCATAGATTTCTAAGAATAAAGTTTATAAGCAAAAAGAGATATTATTTATGACTCAACATAGCTTTCTAAGAATAAAGTTTATAAGCAAAAGCGGATATAATTTATGACACAACCTAATCATAGCTTTCTAAGAATAAAATTTATAAGCAAAAACGGATATAATTTATGACTCAACCTAATCATAGCTTTCTAAAAATAAAATTTATAAGCAAAAACGGATATAATTTATGACTCAACCTAATCATAGCTTTCTAAGAATAAAATTTATAAGCAAAAACGGATATAATTTATGACTCAACCTAATCATAGTTTTCTATGAATATACTTTATAATCAAAGAAGTATATTATTTATGACTCAACCTAATGATAGCTTTCTAAGCATAAAGTTTATAAGCGAAAACGGATATAATTTATGACTCAACCTAATCATAGCTTTCTATGAATAAACTTTATAAGCAAAAACGGATACAATTTATGACTCAACCTAATCATAGATTTCTAAGAATAAAGTTTATAAGCAAAAAGAGATATTATTTATGACTCAACATAGCTTTCTAAGAATAAAGTTTATAAGCAAAAGCGGATATAATTTATGACACAACCTAATCATAGCTTTCTAAGAATAAAATTTATAAGCAAAAACGGATATAATTTATGACTCAACGTAATCATAGCTTTCTAAGAATAAAATTTATAAGCAAAAAGAGATATAATTTATGACTCAACCTAATCATAGTTTTCTAAGAATAAAGTTTATAACCAAAAACGGATATTATTTATGACTCAACGTAATCATGTTAGCTTGTTTCAGGTGTTTTTAATTTCTCTAATTTTAATTTTCGTGTTGTATTTTGCTTTTCTACGACACGTGATAAACAATTGAATTATTCAATTGATTGGGGTATGCCCAGACAGAAATTTTCATCACAGCTTCACAACCTGCCGAAGGTAGAAAAAGGTCAGTTATTTAATTTTCTCCCACTCTTGCCCGTTTTACTTTCAGCTTTTTAACCCTTATCCGAATCGTAAAACACTGATCCAAGTCTAGGTATATTCTGGTTCTTGTCAGTCACTCAGTCAGTCAATTAAGTGCCATACGTGATACTCACTTGGGCGATCATGTTTCGAAAGAGACATGACTGACTGGGCAGAAGATTATCCCGCAGTAGGTTGCCATTGCTTTCTGCGGTAGACTGGTTGCCAGCCAAGGCTAAAGAACCCTATCTGTTCTGTTATTGAATCCATAACTAGAGGGAAGAGAAGGATTAGTACCTTTCCCAAGGGTAATTGTGCGTAAGTGAATGCAACGAATTCAGCTGGAATTTGAACTCGGCTCCCCGATTTCTCGTTCCGAGCAGATAAACACTGCACCAAAACGCACATTGTTCATGTAAGTGATTAAAAAATCTCACCGGCGATACCATACTTCGAACAGTATACAATTAGTTATAAGAGTGCAACAAATTTGGTCAGTTGTACGTTGAAGTCGGTTGAAGTGTCATCCACGATTGAATAAAGCCGATGCTTCACTTACCATAATTATTAGTGCCACCCAGTAATTTGGCTACCAAAATAAACATATCCAAAAGTCCTAGCTCGATAATGACGTTCAGAAATGGACTGGGTTGATGGCTTTTACGACATATAGTCCTCGTCGGATTGTTCAATGTGGAAATCTGTCTTTAAAAATATATTTGTAAGCATTCAATTAGTCGATCTATAAGCATCATTTTTTGGTCCAGTGTTGGGTAAATATTAACCGATAATCTTTGAGGCTATATACATTTCCTTGGTTAAGATGTTGGTAAATATTAGACGTTTATATTTCAGCATATAATCATCATGTACTTGGTTCGAGGATAGGACACTATGTGCCGGTAAAATTGGAGTTTTCTTGCTAGATGGCCTCTTACGGCTTTTCACGGACTGTAGTCGATGCAGTTGTCATATATAACTCTTACTGACAAGTCAATCTTGTCAAGGTATGTTACAAAGTTAACAGTTTTTACCGAGTGTTTCTAAGACTTGCAAATTAGAACCAGTTCTCCTTTACCAGCTTATTACGAATAATTTCTGTTTTTATATTTAACATGTAGACTTGCAGTTCAGGGAGGAGACAATCATGCCTTTTTCAGAAAGCATAAAGAGAATAAAAAACTGAATTCAAATACTTCTTCTGTTGACTTTTACGTATCCGTAAAATGCTCATGCCACTCCAGATTAAGAAAGATTGTGGTAAAACATTTTTTTAATTTTTCACTTTAGTAAACCCTTCTTCTTCTTCTTCTTCTTCTTCTTCATGTAACGTGTCCCTTCAGGACGTAGGCGATCATGGACTTCCACTTGGCTCTGTCTCTTGTCACTCTCAGTAATTCTTCTCTCGGTATCTCTTCTAAGCCCCGCTCCGCCATCCATTTACTCAGACCTAACAAGTACGTCTGGCGCTGCTTTCCCCTGTCTCTTCTTCCATTTATCCGACCTGTGAGTATCAAGTTCTCCATGCCCTCATTCCTCATTACGTGTCCCAGGAACCACATTTGTCTCTTCCTGATATTTAGTATCAGTTTTTTCTCGTTTGCATCCTCTCCCACACCTCATCGTTGCACACCACATTTCTCAAGCCTCTCCTTCATCTTTGAAGAGATCGTCCAGCATTCACTTCCACACAGAAGGACAGATATCACATATCAATCCAGCACTCTTTTATTTGTTTCTATTGAGATTTTCTTTTTGAAATGCGTCTTTGGCCATGCTGATGCGTATTTGGATCTCCGTGTCGCATTTTCCATTCTCTGCCAAAACACTTCCCAGGTATTTGAATTTATTACTTGTTTTATTTTAGATTCTACAACTTGCAGTTGGCACATTCGTCTCCTCTTTTTGCTGATGACAATACATTCAGTTTATTAAACCGAATAAAAAATGTTTTACCACACAATAGCCTATAAACGTCAGTTTAATCCATGGTTCGTAGATGACCCAGCTAGTTCTCTTAATTGCAAAACAGAACAAATTTAAATTACAGACTCCGTGTCCCTGTAGATTCCAATTGTGGAGCAATAATCTCCCATTGTTATAAAATGTAGTGGGCGAGTACCGACGCCGTTGGTGTAGCGCAATTTGTCTCTACTTACACGTATGAGAGCTCCACATTAAACCTGACCTTATCTATTCGAGTAAAATATTTTATTCGCTCCCATACCGGAGGTGAACAAATACACGTCAGGTTGAAACATGAACGCATTTTCATATAAAAAAAATTGTCTGCGCATAAACACGACACTACCGCTCATTTACGACACTTTGTTAAGCGACACTACGGGTTAGAATGGGTTGGCGGATTTTACGATTTATCAACAATTGCTGGGTTATTTAATGGCGCAATGGGGTTTTAATTTATATTATACTCTAGTCTAAAGTTCAAGAAATGTATTTATAATTGAATCAAAATTCAAACATTGGCCAAGATCATACATTGGACCAAACGATAAACATTTGTCGTGTTTATACTTGTGTTTGTAACTAACGATTGGCCAAGATCATACATGGACCGAACGTTAAACATTTGTCGTGTTTATACTTGTGTTTGTAACTAACGATTGGCCAAGATCATACATTGGACCAAACGATAAACATTTGTCGTGTTTATACTTGTGTTTGTAACTAACGATTGGCCAAGATCATACATGGACCGAACGTTAAACATTTGTCGTGTTTATACTTGTGTTTGTAACTAACGATTGGCCAAGATCATACATGGACCGAACGTTAAACATTTGTCGTGTTTATACTTGTGTTTGTAACTAACGATTGGCCAAGATCATACATTGGACCGAACGATAAACATTTGTCGTGTTTATACTTGTGTTTGTAACTAACGATTGGCCAAGATCATACATGGACCGAACGTTAAACATTGGTGGTGTTCATACTCGTGTTGGCAGCTAACTATTGGCCATGCTCATATACAAGAACCAAACGACAAACATTTGTCGTATTTATAATTGTGTTTGTAGCTAATGATTGGCTATGATCATGCATGAACAAAACGATAAAAATTTGTCGTGTTTATACTTGTGTTTGTAGCTAACAAATGACGATGATCTTGCATGAACCAAAAGTTAAACATTAGACGTGATAATACTTGAGTAAAAGGTTAAACAACAGCTGTGATAATATTTGAGTCGAGTTGAACATTGGTCGTGATAATACATGAGAAAACAGTTAAACATTAGCAGCGCAATGATAATACTTGTGTAGAAAGTTTAATGTTGGCCGTGATTGTACTTGAATCAAACATCAAGCCTTAGCCGTAATGATACTTGAGTCAAAATTAAAATATTTGCCGTTATAATACTTGAATAATAATGTAAGCGTTGGCTGTGATATATATATATATATATATATATATATATATATATATATATGTGTGTGTGGTATATATACTTGTGTCAACAATGAAACATACGTTGTATTTATACTTGTCTTTACAGACTAAGTTAGGCCATGAAAATACTTAAGAACAAATGTTAAAGTTTGGCCGTTATAATACTGTTGTGGGGTCTCCCTTTTGTATATGATAATGGATTCGACTGGGTGTACATATACTCCTGCCAGAGAGAACAGCAGTTGAGAGTTAAGAGTGATAGTAAAGGTCCGTTAGTGTTATTGGAAAATACCGGAATTGATATATAAGTTACCGAGAGATACCGAAATTACCCAGAGATTATCGCGTCAGAAGTCAGAATAGCTCTGAGCTCCACTCAGCTAGAATAATATACACAGATATACTATTTCCAACGACTTCACTTCAAGACTTGTATATATTTATTTCTTACTAAGAGTATTCCTGGATTTACTAACCTGTGTTCAAGTTCAATATAACCTACTTTCCTATCTCAATATATGTTTTTGTTGTTCATTATTTTTTGCGGATCCTCACTCGGAATCCACAACAAATACCTGTGTTAAAAGTTAAATATTAGCCGTGATAATACTTGAATAAAAATTTAAACATTGGCCTTGATAATACTTGTGTCAAAAGTTAAGAACTGCTCGTGATAATACTAGTATTCTAAGTTAAATATTAGCCGTGATAATACTTGAATCTAAAATTAAATAACGTCCGTGATGACACTTGAATTAAATGTTAAACATTGGCTGCGATAATACTTAAATCGGAAATTAAATATTAACTGTGGTAATACTATTTTTTAATCATTTCACCCTAAGCAAGGCAGTTTTACTGCCACTGTTGCACAGGGGGTTACATAGGGGAAGTGATGAGAAAGAGGGGTTAGTCATAGGGGATTTCAGGAGGAGAGTAATAGACGGATGAGAATAGCGGTGTAATAGGGGCCGGAGTGGAAGGAGAAAAGAGATTGAGAGAAAGGATGCGAGTTAGTGAGATAGGAGATGTCTATTGACCTTACACTTAAATTCCTAGAGATTGTAGCTGCCGGGGAAGCAAGTAAATGGAAGGGAATTCCACAGGCTCGAAGCTTTTACAGTAGAAATTGCGGCTACATTTTATCGGTTTTACTGTAAAAGGGTGGGACCTAGTTGCTAATCGAGTAGCTCGTGTAAATTCATACCTAGGGTGCACCAGTGAGCTAAGTTCATTGGAGCAGAAGCCGTAAAAGTATCTATAGAAGAGGTACAGGGAAGCCACGTCACGCCGGTGAGAGAGAGACTGCAGCCGAGCTAACAAGTCGGTATCGATCACATTATAGATTCTCCGTTGGATTTTGGCAAGAACCCCAAGGTGAATAGCATGGACACCCGACCAGATGTGGCAGCAGTATTCAATACGCGGGCGGATGGTAGATTTATATATGTGCAGGATGGATTCAAACAGGAAAAACTTCCTGGCCCTGCACAGTGAATCGACCTTTTTAGCAACGGAATTAGCTATGGATTCGATATAGTCATTCGACTTGAAGTCCGCTGAGAGTGTTAGGCCAATGAGGCGTAGTGAGCTCTCAGGGAGGCTATCCTGATCCATGCTAATGGGAGGTAGGAGTGATTGTCTATGATAGTTAATAGATAGCAGCTTCGTTTTGGAAGCATTAAAATTTACGAGCCATTTCTTACACCAGTCCACCACAGATTGGAGGTCCTTCTCAAGCTCTGCAGCGAGGTTAGCGTTGTCAACCACAGTAGATTTTTGATCGAGGCGAGAGTACACGGTGGTGTCATCAGCGTATATGCCTACATCGAGGAAATTATGTAGATAATTTTCCTATTATGTAGATAAAGAAAAGCGTAGGATCTAGAATAGAGCCTTGAGGGACACCCGCGTTCGTATGATAGTATTGGGAGGCATGTCCGTTCAAAATTATCTTCATTGTGCGATTTGAGAGGAATGTCTGGATTTGGTCAAACAATTGTCCAGTTATACCATTGCTTCGCAGCTTTCATAGAGACCCAGCATGCCAGACTCTGTCAAACGCTTTGGACATATCCAGGGCAACAGTCGAGCTTCGCCATTCTTGTCGAGAAACTGGTATATATATTCAGTGATGGTCGTTAACATATCAGCAGTAGACCTGGTAAAGCGGAAACCATTGTGTTTGTCCGTGAAAAGTCTGTGAGATGCTGAACCACCTCGGCGTTGATAACAGCTTCGAACACTTTGCCAAAGATTAGTAGGAGGCTGATAGGACGATAATTAGCGGGCTCCGAGGGTTCTCCAGTATTCTTAAATATAAGAACTACAGAGGAAGACGTCCAATATGCAGGAAAGCAGGAAGCAGACAGACAGTAGCTGTAGAGTTTTATTAGCGTCAAGCTTTGAGATTATGGTAATCGAGGGGGTAATGTAAACGTCATTCAGTTGGGCCTCAGTTCTAGGTGGGAAGTCGGGTGTACGAATCCAGACGAATCCAGTGTCGCATTGGTAGAGAATCTGCGAGCAAAGCACTCAGCCTTTCCCGTTGAAGAGATGAGGACCTAAATTTCATTGATTAGAGTGGGTATTGAGGGTTTACTGTTATTCAGCACACTTTTACAGAGCCGTCAGTGGTCTTTGGTGCCGAACTTAGGGGATGCTATGCGCAGCTTCATTCTGGCAGCAATATCTTAGCTTCATTAAGTATCTTTTTGCACTCATTACGAGCAGAGACAAAAAGGCGATAGTTATGGTATGACGCGTGGCTCCTATAAAGCGAAAAGAAGTGATTTCGGTGGGCAATGGCGCCCGAACAAGCGGGCGAGAACCAGGCAGACAAATGGGATTTAAGCCGAAACTTCCTGGCTGGTATGAAAGCATCGATGCTAGCTTTAGCCCAAGAGGAGACCTCGGATGCACAGTCTTCAACGGGAAGACTAAAAGCATAATTCTAAGGGATATCACGCAAGAAATCGGGGAAAGAATTCCACTCTTCTCTTTGGTAGCAGTAGAATATTCTGCTGGTCTGAGTTTCTTGGGTGGAGTGGGATTGGAAGGAGATGTCAACGAAAACCACCGCATGGTTAGAATTTCCGAGGGGGCAGAGCTGTTTGACGTTGCAAGAGTCTGGGATTGAAGTGAAGCAGAGGTCTAGCATTGAGTCACTTCGATTAGGGTTATTACAGAAAAGCATGAGGAAATCCACCACTTGAGTACGGGACTGAATGATTGAAAAATTCATGGTGTGGACACCAGCAAGATTGGTTTTCCAGCCGCTTGTCGTGGTGGGCGTTAAAGTTACCAAACACAACTATATGGGCAGATGGATGAGATAAAAATAGCCTTATCGATATTATTGGAGAATCTGTCAAGTACTGAACAGTCAGAATATGAAGTGGAGCGCTTTGTATGAAAAGGTAGAAACTGCTTTTAATTATACTTGTGTAAATATTTAAATATTGGCTTTCTTTATACTTGTGTTTACATCTTAGGATTACTCATTATTATACTAGAGTCAAATGTTAAACATTTGTTATGATAAGATTAGTGTCTAAAGTTAAATACTGACCGTGATAATACTTGCGTCAAAATTTAAAATTTGGCCTTGATTATAGTTGTGTGAAAAGTTAAAAATCGGTTGTATTTATACTTGTTTCAACAATTAGATATTGGTCGTGTTTATAGATTAGTCATGATCAGGGCCGTAGCTGATGCTAAAAAAAACACCGGGCACAGAGAAAATTACCCAGATTTATTAGTTGACAATGTGATAACGTCACCAGTGTCATCCGTTTCCAGAAACTATGATTTTTGCGGACTGTTTCGGCTATTCCAATGGAAATTAGGCACAGAACGTGAACGAAAGCAGGAAATCGGGTTCGGACTTTCTGAGTATAAGCAGTCTTTTCTCCCAAAATTAATAAATAAACAGATTTTTACTGCGTTCATTCGGATGTTTTCTTCGTTTTTCTTTCTTTCTTTCTTTCTTTCTTTCTTTCTTTCTTTCTTTCTTTCTTTCTTTCTTCGTGAATTGTTTTGTTTGATTTCTGACGAAGACATTTTTCCTTGCCCGGATTTTCACTATGATTGCACGGATCGGCCCGGACTAGTGCTCGTTGTGCTCGGTAGTCAGATACGGTCATGGTCATGATTATACTTGAATCAAAGGTTAAGTATATTTTGTGTTTACACTTAAGCTAGAAGTTTAAAATATATATTTAAACCTATAACAATTTACTTCGTATATTGTCGCTTTTTTTGGTGGGGTTATACTCATCTGCATGTGAGTGTATCGTTATCTTATAGCCAACGACGCCAGAGCAGTCGATGATGTTCAACCGCGCAAGATAATTAACATGCCACAAAAAAAAAAGGCTTGATACGTTTTCATGTGTTTGAATTGGAAGGTGCACACTACCTCGCCGCGAGCAAGGCATCGTCACCTGAAATTTGCCATGTTTTGACTGAACAAAAGTAAAGCACAAAACAATAGTTTATAAGAAGGGGCCTTTAGGAGCTACTTACTAAACTTCACTTTGTTTGGAACAAGGAAGAAGTAGAAAAAGCAGCTGGAGAAAAAGGATATAATTGACTTGCAAAATACGTGGGCACTTAAAGAGAATGCTTGAGGTAACGACACTAACAGACGATAAGCTGAAATATAACTCTAGCGTTGATTTTCCGAATATATATAATTTTTGTAAGAAAATACTGTTTGGCAGCAGTTGTGAAACGGTTTTTTTTTCAGTCACGACAAAATTAACGGGGAAAAAAGTCTGACTAAGAAACATTTACAAGATTCGGTGATTGCAGCAGCAACTCGATAAAATGCAAACATCATGTACCCTTTTGGCGGCACATAGAATACACCAGTTGCTAAAAATGTAGATGACTAAGACCATCCTCTACAACAAAAGAAACACCAGCAAAGTAAATGCCTGCAGATTTTAATAAAAAACAACCAATATTTACCGTTCCAGAAATCAAGTAAATGTTTATTGGCTTAAATATAAACGAAAGATATTTATGTATCCCAAAACCAAATAAATGTTTAGGAACATAAATATAAACAACCAATATTTATCTATCCCTGAACCAAGTGAATGCTAAGAGACTCAAATATAAACGTCAATATTTATCTATCCCTGAACCAAGTAAATGCTAAGAGACTCAAATATAAACAACCAATATTTATCTATCCCTGAACCAAGTAAATGCTAAGAGACTGAAATATAAACGTTCAATATTTATCTATCCCTGAACCAAGTAAATGCTAAGAGACTCATATATAAACGACCAGTATTTATCTATCCCTGAACTAAGTAAATGCTAACGGACTCAAATATAAACGACCAATATGTATCTATTCCTGAACCAATAAATGCTAAGAGACTCAAATATAAACGACCAATATTTATCTATCCCTGAACCAAGTAAATGCTAAGAGACTCAAATAAAAACAACCTATATTTATCTATCCCTGAAACAAGTAAATGCTAAGAGACTGAAATATAAACGTCCAATATTTATCTATCCCTGAACCAATAAATGCAAACAAACTCAAATATAAACGACCAATATTTATCTATCCCTGAACCAAGTAAATGCTAAGAGACTGAAATATAAACGTCCAATATTTATCTATCCCTGAACCAAGTAAATGCTAAGAGACTCAAATATAAACGTCCAATATTTATCTATCCCTGAACCAAGTAAATGCTAAGAGACTCATATATAAACGACCAGTATTTATCTATCCCTGAACTAAATAAATGCTAACGGACTCAAATATAAACGACCAATATGTATCTATTCCTGAACCAATAACTGCTAACAGACTCAAATATAAACGACCAATATTTATCTATCCCTGAACCAAGTAAATGCTAAGAGACTCAAATATAAACGACCAATATGTATCTATTCCTGAACCAATAAATGCTAACAGACTCAAATATAAACGACCAATATTTATCTATCCCTGAACCAAGTAAATGATAAGAGACTCAAATATAAACAACCTATATTTATCTATCCCTGAACCAAGTAAATGCTAAGAGACTGAAATATAAACGACCAATATTTATCTATCCCTGAACCAAGTAAATGCTAAGAGACTCATATATAAACGACCAGTATTTATCTATCCCTGAACTAAGTAAATGCTAACGGACTCAAATATAAACGACCAATATTTATCCCTGAACCAAGTAAATGCTAAGAGACTCAAATATAAACGACCAATATGTATCTATTCCTGAACCAATAAATGCTAACAAACTCAAATATAAACGACCAATATTTATCTATCCCTGAACCAAGTAAATGCTAAGAGACTCAAATATAAGCAACCTATATTTTTCTATCCCTGAACCAAGTAAATGCTAAGAGACTGAAATATAAACAACCTATATTTATCTATCGCTGAACCAAGTAAATGCTAAGAAACTCAAATATAAACAACCTATATTTATCTATCCCTGAACCAAGTAAATGCTAAGAGACTCAAATATAAACGTCCAATATTTATCTATCCCTGAACCAAGTAAATGCTAAGAGACTCATATATAAACGACCAGTATTTATCTATCCCTGAACTAAGTAAATGCTAACGGACTCAAATATAAACGACCAATATTTATCTATCCCTGAACCAAGTAAATGATAAGAGACTCAAATATAAACGACCAATATTTACCTATACCTGAACCAAGTAAATGCTAAGAGACTCAAATATAAATGACCAATATTTACCTATCCCTGAACCAAGTAAATGCTAAGAGACTCAAATATAAACGTTATATCTATATTGAGAGCTCAATGGATGTTATTCTGAGAAATATGATATTTTTGAGTTTTCCTTCATATATATATATATATATATATAATTGATATCATCCCATGCAAGGTAGTAAAGCCACTAAAACACAAGTGTGTTACTGGGTGAAGAGGAAATAGGAACAGTAACGTTAATTATGAGCGGGAAATGGTAAGTGTAATTAGGGACTCAAAAAATAACGATTGACATTGCATTTGAATGTTTGAAGATTGAAGTTGGCTAGAATGTATAAAACTTGACAGGAGTTCAACAAGCGATAAAAGAAACTGCTAGAATAGGACCTACGGCATGTAGTCAGTTCAAAATTAAATGTATGAAATCTCGACACCAGTCTAGTACTGCACTTAAATTCTAAATGTCTAGGTATCATAGCGAAAAGCTCATCCGAACATTTACCATTAAAGTATTTATAAAAAGGCACAGAGGGACGACCTTACACCGACGTTAAAATATCTGAATTTGAGTCACTAGATCAGGACTAATAATATTGCTGATTACTCTTTGGATTTTATCAAGGAACTCGAGGTAGACATCAGGGTCACCGGACCAAAAGTGACAACAGTATTCTAAGCATTGAAGAATGGTAGATTTATAGATATGCAAGATAGATTCCAGTTGAATTCCTTGCATTCACTTACGCGCAAATATCATTGGGAAAGGTATTAATCCGTCTCTTTCCTCCAGTTATGGGTTAAATAACAGGACAGATTGGGTTCTATAGCCTTGACTGGTAATCAGTCTACCGCAAAAGTAATTGTAACCTACTGCATAAAAATCTTCTGCTCAGTCAGCCATGTCTCTTTCGAGACATGATCGCCCAAATGTGCGTCACGTATGGCACTTAACTGACTGAAAATAGATTCTGGAGAAAGAAATTCTTTCGCCCGACACAGCGAACCAACTTTTTTAGTAGAAAAAAGTATTCAAAATATCTTGATCAGCACAAAACTGTGTTTCAAATTGGTGTATCGGGCAACTAGAGTATAAATAATTGCCAAATTCTTATTTCTAATCATTTCACCCCGAGCAAGGCAATAAAAACACTAAAGCGCAAATAAGGCCGTAATTTAAAGGTTAATAGGTGTAAATCCGAGGGTGCATTGGGATAGCAAAAAAAAAAAATTCCAAAAAGCTAAACCGACATTCAGTCAGCGTGATCATGTCTCGAAAGAGACATGATAAACTGGGCAGAAGATTTTTATGTAGTAGGTTGCAATTACTTTTTGCGGTAGACTGGTTACTAGTCAATGCTATAACTTAATCTGTCCTGCTATTTAATCCATAGCTGAAAAGCAAAGAGACGGATTCAAAATTTTCCCAAGTTTATTTACACGTAAATGAATGCAACAAATTCAACTTGAATTCGAACTCGGTTTCCCGATTTCTTGTTCCGAGTTGATATCCTCTGCACTCTAATACTCTCATACTGCGCCTAAATATAGAGTTTATTTAAACATTTATCTCAAAAGTATTTATAGAAAAGGCACAGAGAAGCTACATAATGGCAATGGGAAATACTGAACAATCTCCTAACAGATAAAGTGGTTGGTTGATGATTTATTTAACCAGCATATCAACTTTCATTAGGTCATTTAATACTGAAAAACGTTTTGATTTGTTTTATTTAGTTTATTTGTTTTATATTCAAAAGTTTTGTTGGTAACGTTTTTTTATTCAAAAAAGCTTTGTTGCTAACGATTTTTTATTCACAAAAGTTTTGTTGATAACGTTTATTATTCAAAACGTTTTATTGGTAACGTTTTTTATTCAAAAAGTTTTGTTGGTAACGTTTTTTTATTCAAAAAAAAAGTTTTGTTGGCAACATTTTTCATTCAAAAAAAATTTTATTGAATACTTTCATAGCATTTTGACCCCAGTTTTGGGGTCAACTATTTACCCTAACAGGTGCTACCACTCCGGTCAGGGTACCTGCAACAACAGCAATTAAGAGGTGGTTCCATGCTCCTCACAACCTTCCAATCAGAGGCCTTGCTGCTCGATGCAGTTTACAGTCATGTCCAGGACCAGATAGAGTGGAGACTTAAGGCAGCAGAAATATAGTTCTACAGAAGGATGCTGAGGATGCAAATATGTGAGCAACAACGAAGTTTTGGAGAAGATAGAAACAAAAAGAAATCTGATTTTTAACATCAGGAAGAGAAAATTAAAATTTCTAGATCACATAATGAGGACAGATGACTTGAAAAATATGATACTCACAGGACATATTGAAGGCAAGAAGAACAGAAAAAAATCAATGCATAACCTATATAGTGAGTTTGAGTAAATGGATGGCGGAACAAGGGTTAGGAGAGATAAAAAAAGACAACATATGTTAAAGGTTATAAGAAATTGTGGAGAATCATGAACACCAACGTTCTTTAGGGACATGGCGTATAGAAGAAGTTTTAAAAAGAAACCTCAAAGTATCAGGTCGGGGCAACAAAAGTTTTTGATGATTTAAAATTTCATCTTGAAAATTAAAAGCTGTATTTTTGAAAATCTTTATTCATAACAATAACGGTCTTTGCTCTCTATAATTTGACTGCATCTGTCAACGAGCTTATAAATGCCTCGCTTGCAAAAATATTTAGGTTTTGATGTGAAATATGAATCTAACTAATGTTTAATTTCCGCTCGTGATGTTAACCTAAGTCCAATTAAATGATTTTGTAATCCTCGAAATAAGTGATAATCCGAGGGAGCTAGGTCGGGAAAATATGCGGGATGGGGCAAGATGGCACTTCTCATCACCCGTGACAAGCCTACCCAAAAATGGTGTCTGAAGTTGTCGTGAAAGCAAAGATTCGCAACAAGAAACACGTTATCGCACGTTCTCTGGAGAATACGGGTGAGAATATTGCAGAAAAATATGAATGATACTGTTATATATCGACAAACAACAAACACGCATATATATAAAAATATAAAGTTATATTTTTATTAATGACGATGAACCGTGTAGCATAGGGAACAGAGAATTGAGAGAGCGCGCTTCTAATGGGTTGACGGGAGTGTAGTCTTATCTGTTGTGTCTCTCTTCACCGGCCGATCTCTGTTGCTCCTCTACTGGCGAATCCGTGTGCCGAGGTCTTTTTATAATCTTCCAGAACCGGGACTTTTTCTTCGGGTTTTGCCTCGCCCACGCACGCCCACGTAATTCTCAGAGACACCTGTTCTGTTTGCCTCTGTAGTTATTTCCGCTGCTGCCGGAAATAAGGTCAAACGACATCCGTTCCTTTCAACGACCGGAAACACCCTCGCTTGCATCAGCCTTCCTCGGGTGGGGCCAGATTGTTATATTACAATACTTTAAGAATCTGAAAGAAAAAGTTATAAATTAATCATGGTGATATTATTATTATTTTTTTAATCATTTCACCCCGAGCAAGGCGGAAACGCCACTGATGTGCAGGGGGTTACATAAATGTAAAAAGATTAATTAGAAAAGAGTGAGGAGTACAAACTAGTTAGAAAGGAACAATAGAAAGCTGAGAAAGCAGGTGCGATGACAGATACATAGGTGGAGAGAAAGGGAAGGTTATACAGGGGTGGGGAGAGAGCTAGAGTCCAGTGGTTAGTAGATGAGTATTGACTTTGCATTTAAATTTCTGGAGGTTGTAGCCGTCAGGAAAGCAAGAATACGGGAGCGAGTTCCACAGACTGGAAGTGCAAGAGAAGAAGCTGCAGGAGTAGAATTGTCGTCTGCATTTGGCTAACCTGACTGTGAATGGGTGGGACCCAGTTGCCAGTCTGGTTGCACGAGTAAACACCTGTTGAGGAGGCATCAGTGACTTAAGTTCGTCTGAGCAGAAGCCATGAAAGTATTTATAGAACAGACGAAGGGAGGCCACATTTCGACGATGGGGAAGTGGCTGCAGTCGAGCCGCCAGATCAGTACCTATCACATTACAGACTCTCCTTTGGAGCTTGTCAAGAATACTGAGAAGAACGGCAGGGGCACCTGACCATAAATGGCAGCAGTACTCCATGCACGGACGGATGGTTGACTTGTATATATGCAGGATGGATTCAGGTGGAAAAAACATCCTGGATCGACATAGTGACCCAACCTTCTTAGCAGTAGATTTTGCTATGGATTCAGTATTGTGGTTCCATTTCAGGTCTGAGGACAGGGTAAGTCCGAGGAGGCGTAGTGTATTACTCTCTGGGAGAATTGCTTGGTCCATGCTTATGGGAGGCAGGAGAGGTTGCCTGTAATGGTTGACAGACAACAGCTTGGTCTTAGATGAATTGAAGTTGACAAGTCACTTCTTGCCCCAGTTCACCACAGAGTGTAGATCCCGTTCAAGGTCAGCAGCGAGATTATGTCTGTCCGCCACGACAGGTTTCCTGTTTAAGTAATAACAATATGCATAAAAAAAAATTACAATGATTTAAAATGTCCCTTTTAGAAACCGGCAAAAACTTTTGCACCGACCTGATAAAAAAAAATGAGACGACTCATACAAAAAAAAAAAAAAAAATTGGGGTGACTTACATTTTGTAACACCCTGTATAAAGATGCAATCTCAGCATAAATAAACGATTTCCTCCATTGCTAATATTCAGCCGTGTATGACTAAGGCCAATCTCCACTTCCTTCTTCAATACGAAGGATTAAACAAATGTCTGTTATAAATTGTGATAGTTTTATTCTTGTTTATTTTATTTAAAAAGACTGAGTTTTGGCGTAGGTAAGCATAAAATGCAAAGAGCATTAGATAATTGCAAGACACTGAAAACTCTTTACAAAAATCTCACGGGGGTGGGGATAATAACGAAGGTTCAGTAAGAATAGTCCCAAGAGGAGAAAAAGTCAATTCCGTTTGAGCTTTGAAGTTTTGGCTCGGATTCTTTTCATCGTTGAATGGGTCTCAGAAGCGAGGATTCGGGTGGAGACAAAGCAAAGTGTTTTCACAGATGGGTCGCAGTTATGATCTTATCGTGTCTGTAAGACATAGATTTTGGTCGAATGATGAAGATGCGGATGTGCAGTTCGTACCAGATAGCTAGTGTTTAGTCGGGTGGTCGAGACCCAGGTTTGAATGTAATCATGGTTAGATTTCTCAAGAAGATGAGTTGATAATAAAATCAGGCTGGAGAGACGGTCCCACCGTTTGACACAATTGAGAAGTAACCGGGAATCATAAAATGAATTGACACAAGACTTGTGAGAAAAAGTGGGCAATCAAAACATTTTGAAATCCTCGAAAGTTGTGTTAGAATGAAGTCACAAATCATCGTGAGGTTTTGGGCGTACTGGCCTTCTTGAACCATTAATCACCCCATGATTGGTGACATCTCTCTGAAACGTTATCTAAGGACTGCGCAGAAAAATTGCACCCTAAACCACAGATTAACCCTGCAGGTGTTGAAGAAATACAAATGTTCCTGATAATGTGTCTGCAACATAAATTAGGTAGTCACTCTAGTAGACGGGCATACTCGTAACGAGTAGCTAACCATTAGTGCTTACTGGAAAGAGTTCGGTGTTCAAGAAAAATGATTGTGGATTTGAAGGCTGATTTTTGAGGTAGTAAGGCAGATCGGCAATTCGAAATTCAGTTCAAACTGCTCATTAGATATTTTTGTAATTAGTGCCAAGTCAATTATTGTATTAATTATCCTTTCAATCCAAGCAAGGTAGAAATGCCACTGGTGTGCAGGGGGTTACAGTGAGGGGATAAAAAAGTACGGGGGATGTCGAAGAAAATATAAGAGATGAATGGGAATCAAGTTGATAAAAGACGGCAATTGACATTGCATTTAAACTCTTGGAGATTGTAGCTATCAAGAAAGCAAGCGAATGGAAGTGAGTTCCACAAACTAGAAGTACGAGAAAAGAGACTGTTAGAGTAGAAGAGGAGGTTACAGTTAACTATTTCAGTGGTAAAAGAGTGGAACCTTGATGCCAATCTAGTAGCATGTGTAAATACATGTGGTCGAGGTACCAGGGGCAAAAATTCATTAGAACAGTTGCTATGAAAATACTTTTAGAAAAGACAGAGGGAAGCCGCATCACATCGGTGAGAAAGTGACTGGCTGCCAAAGTCAGGATCAATTACGTTACAGATCCTCCTTTAGATTTTATCGAGAACCTCGAGGTGCATAGCAGGAGCACCCGACCAGATATAGCAACCGTATTCAAAGCAAGGACGAACGGTAGATTTGTGTGCAAAATAGATTCTGACCAGAAAAACTTCCTATTCTGACACTGGGAACTCCCCTTCCTAGAAACTTTAAAATATTATTTGTGCTAAAGAAAAGACTTTAACTTTTTTCTTTCGCATATGACCACCTCTTTAAGCAATTCTGGCCAGTGTCTAGATGGGTGATTGCTTGGGAATACCAGGTACTGTAGGGTTAGATATGTGGTAGTGTAATGAATAACAGTTCGGAATTTGAATTGAAAATGGAAGAGCTTAGTTCAATTTTAAGCTTGGTTTGTTATAATTATTTACTTGGAATTAACATTGACATCTTCTCTCCCAGTTATTGGTTAAATAGTAGGATTTGCATCAGTAAATTATGATTACATAAAACAAAATTTAAAATAAAAAATATATATACCGGCTTTAAATAACCTGTAAAAGATTGATAACCCATAAAAGTCAAATTAATCAAATTGATTTTATTTACGGAATAAAAAGTCTTTATCAAAGAGGCTTTTTTACATCTACTTGGCGAAAATGTGTAAATTCTCCTAAAATCCTAAATCTATACTCATTGGTGCATCTACTTCTCTCTACTGGTCTGGCCTACTATCAGGCGGAGGGTCTCTGTACTTGTAACACTGACCCTACCATATTCTGTAACCCTAACTTCTTTCCGTCAATATAGCATACATCATTTATTAAACCCCCTACTTTGAGTGACTCTTAGACCTTGTATTGGGAAATCACTCATAGCAATTCGCAGATAATAAAGCAATGTGTACAGAGCTACGGTCGCTTTGATTGAAGAGATATGACGTAAAAAAATGTAGCAATTATTCAGCGAATAACAAATTCACTATCAATGGCTTGCAAGAGTGATTTCCTAAACATAATTTAGGATTATCGTAGCTGCATCTATAAAAAGTAGATTCATAGGTTGAGAGCATATACAATTCTTGAAAGGTTCAACTCGACGTGGTGCAATGGTTAACAAGCCTGTCTGAATAGTAAGTTCTGTTTCTCACTGGGTGCCACTTAATGTCGGCCATATACTACATATAAGTAACGCGTAATGGATCGCTATTTTCTTTTTTTACCGGATGTAAGAGATCCGTCCATTTTATGAATTATTTGCTCCTTACGAAGTGACTTTGAACAAGCGATATTTCCTCTTTGGCTAGACAGATATGCGTGTGTTAAAAAAAACTATTGGTATCAGATGGCCTTTTAGGAGGATGGACATGCGTAAAAAGCAACAGAAATGGTTATGGCGTGAAGAACGAGTTTTCCCTTTTTCGGGCAATATCACGAACAAGGACGGAAACCACATCTCCCACTATAGCGATTTATTAGGCGTAGCATAGATGTGGCACAAGGCTGAAAGTAAAGAGCACCCATCGTGGATCGAAACTGGTTACGAACTGATCTAGAAAGACAAGCTTGCTTACCGTTACACCACTTCGACCGACCTCTCTTCCACCCATCGATATACTAAGATAGTAAAACTTACACTACCGGCCATAATTATTAGGCCACCCCAGTTTAAAAAATTGATTTATTTCATACTATTTTTGGTATTTATTTCCAAGTGGATAATTCTAAATGAAAATAGAATCGTTCTTTTGTTATTATTACTGTGCAAAATTTTACAAGGCAGCCAGGAAGCCTTTGCTTCTGCTAGCCAATAAGAAGAAGAGACTAGCATGTGGAAAACTGGACACCAGAACAGTTCATTTGATGCACATGTTATTGTGCAGTATTAACAAAAAAATCATTCTATTTTCATTTAGAATTATTCACTCGGCAATAAATTCTAAAATAGTATGAAATAAATCATATTTTTTTTTATCTATCTATCTATCTATCTATCTATCTATCTATCTATCCTTTCACTGCACGTTTTTCTTTCCTACTTTCGTTCTTTCGCTCCTCCCTTTTCTTTCTTTCTTTCTTCGTTCCTCCCTATCCTTCCTTCAAATCTTCAATCATTCTTCCTTCCGTCAGTCAGTCAGTTAAGGGCCATATGTAATACACGCTTGGGTGATCATGTCTCGAATGAATATGACTGATTGGGCAGAAGATTAGGTTGCCATTGCTTTCTGCGGTAGACTGGTTGCCAGCCAAGGCTATAGAACCCAATCTGTCCTGTTATTTGATTCATAGCTAGAGGGAGAAGAGATGTATTATATTATTAAGTAGTAATTAGTGGGGACCAGTTTATTACTTCATAACAATAGTAAATCGATACCCCAATTTATGCCTAGTAGAAGATTTGTTTCCAACTATTATATTCAGCCAGTCAGTTAAGTGCCATACGTGATACACGCTTGGGCGATCATGTCTCGAATGAATCATGACTGACTTGGCAGAAGATTATTCCGCAGTAGGTTGCTAAGGCTATTGAACCCAATCTGTCCTGTCATTTGATTCATAGCTAGAGGGAAGAGACAAATTAATACCTGTCCCAAGGGTATTTCTGCATAAGTGAATGCAAGGAATTCAACTGGAATTCGAACTCGGCTATGCGATTTCTCATTCCAAGCCGATATCCACTGCACTACAACGCACATCTTTCCTTCCGTCACTCCTGCCTTATTCCAAATCTTCCTTCCTTGTTTTCGCCGCACTTACCTTCTTCTAATACTTGGGTCCTCCTTTCTTCCAATACATGGCTCTTCCCTTCTTCCTATTCTTGGCTCCTCCCACCTTCCAATACTTGGCTTCCCCATTTTTCACTACTTGGCTCTTCCCTTCTTCCTATTCTTGGCTCCTCCCATCTTCCAATACTTGGCTCTCCCATTTTTCACTACTTGGCTCCCCCTTCTTCCAGTACATGGCTCTTCACTTCTTCCTATTCTTGGCTCCTTCCATCTTCCTATTCATGGCTCTCCAAATTTTTAACTTCTCGGCTTCTTCCTATTCTTGGCTCCTCCCATCTTCCTATTCTTGGCTCCCCCATTTTTCACTACTTGGCTCTTCCCTTCTTCCTATTCTTAGCTCCTCCCATCTTCCTATTCTTGGCTCCCGCATTTTTCACTACTTGGCTCCTCCCATCTTCCAATACTTGGCTCCTCCACTTTCACTACTTGGCTCCTCCCTTCTTCCAGTACATGGCTCTTCCTATTCTTGGCTCTTTCCATCTTCCTATTCATGGCTCCCCAAATTTTTAACTTCTTGGCTTCTTCCTATTCTTGGCTCCTCCCATCTTCCTATTCTTGGCTCCAACATTTTTCACTACTTGGCTCTTCCCTTCTTCCTATTCTTGGCTCCTTCCATTTTCCTATTCTTGGCTTCCCCATTTTTCACTACTTGGCTTTTCCCTTCTTCCTATTCTTAGCTCCTCCCATCTTCCTATTCTTGGCTCCCCCATTTTTCACTACTTAGCTCTTCCCATCTTCCAATACTTGGCTCCTCCACTTTCACTACTTGGCTCCTCCCTTCTTCCAGTACATGGCTCTTCCCTTCTTCCTATTCTTGGCTCCTTCCATCTTCCTATTCATGGCTCCCAAATTTTTAACTTCTTGGCTTCTTCCTATTCTTGGCCCCTCCCATCTTCCTATTCTTGGCTCAAACATTTTTCACTACTTGGCTCTTCCCTTCTTCCTATTCTTGGCTGCTTCCATTTTCCTATTCTTGGCTTCCCCATTTTTCACTACTTGGCTCTTCCCTTCTTCCTATTCTTAGCTCCTCCCATCTTCCTATTCTTGGCTCCCCCATTTTTCACTACTTGGCTCCTCCCATCTTCCAATACTTGGCTCCTCCACTTTCACTACTTGACTCCTCCCTTCTTCCAATACATGGCTCTTCCCTTCTTCCTATTCTTGGCTCCTTCCATCTTCCTATTCATGGCTCCCCAAATTTTTAACTTCTTGGCTTCTTCCTATTCTTGGCCCCTCCCATCTTCCTATTCTTGGCTCCAACATTTTTCAATACTTGGCTCTTCCCTTCTTCCTATTCTTGGCTCCTTCCATTTTCCTATTCATGGCTTCCCCATTATTCACTACTTGGCTCTTCCCTTCTTCCTATTCTTAGCTCCTCCCATCTTCCTATTCTTGGCTCCCCCATTTTTCACTACTTGGCTCCTCCCATCTTCCAATACTTGGCTCCTCCTCTTTCACTACTTGACTCCTCCCTTCTTCCAATACATGGCTCTTCCCTTCTTCCTATTCTTGGCTCCTTCCATCTTCCTATTCATGGCTCCCCAAATTTTTAACTTCTTGGCTTCTTCCTATTCTTGGCTCCTTCCATTTTCCTATTATTGGCTTCCCCATTTTTCACTACTTGGCTCCTCCCTTCTTCCAGTACATGGCTCTTCCCTTCTTCTTATTATTGGCTCCTTCCATCTTCCTATTCATGTCTCCCCCATTTTTCACTACTTGGCTTTTCCCTTCTTCCTATTCTTGGCTCCACCCATCTTCCTATTTTTGGCTCCCCCATTTTTCACTACTTGGTTTCTCCGTTCTTCGTATTCTTGGCTCCTCCCATCTTCCTATTCATGGCTCCCTCATTTTTCACTACTTAGCTTCTCCCTTATTCCTATTCTTGGATCTTCCCATCTTCCTATTTTTGGCTTCCCCATTTTTCACTACTTGGCTCTTCCCTTCTTCCAATTCTTGCCTCTTACCATCTTCCTTTTCTTGGCTCCCCCATTTTTTCTACTTGGCTCTTCCCATCTTCCAATACTTGGCTCCCCCATTTTTCACTACTTGGCTCCTCCTTTCTTCCAGTACATGGCTCTTCCCTTTTTCCTATTCTTGGCGCCTTCCATCTTCCTATCCTTGGCTGCCCCATTTTTCACTACTTGGCTTCTCCCTTATTCCTATTCTTGAATCTTCCCATCTTCCTATTTTTGGCTCCTCCATTTTTCACTACTTGGCTCTTTACTTCTTCCAATTCTTGCCTCCTACCATCTTCCTTTTCTTGGCTCCCCCATTTTTCACTACTTGGCTCTTCCCTTCTTCCAATTCTTGGCTCCTCCCATCTTCCTATTCTTGGCTCCAACATTTTTCACTACTTGGCTCTTCGTTTCTTCCTATTCTTGGCTCCTTCCATTTTCCTATTCTTGGCTTCCCCATTTTTCATTACTTGGCTCTTTCCTTCTTTCTATTCTTAGTTCCTCCTATCTTCCTATTCTTGGCTCCCCCATTTTCACTACTTGGCTCCTCCCATCTTTCTATTCTTGGCTTTCTCATTTTTCACTATTTGGCTCTTCCCTTCTTCCTAATTCTTGGCTCCTTCTATTTTCCTATTCTTGGCTCCTCCATTTTTCGCTTCTTGGCTCCTCCCTTCTTCCAGTACATGGCTCTTCCCTTATTCCTATTCATGTCTCCCCCATTTTTCACTACTTGGCTTCTCCCTTATTCCTATTCTTGGATCTTACCATCTTCCTATTTTTGGCTTCCCCATTTTTCACTACTTGGCTCTTCCCTTCTTCCAATTCTTGCCTCTTACCATCTTCCTATTCTTGGCTCCCCCATTTTTTCTACTTGGCTCTTCCCATCTTCCAATACTTGGCTCCCCCATTTTTCACTACTTGGCTCCTCCTTTCTTCCAGTACATGGCTCTTCCCTTTTTCCTATTCTTGGCGCCTTCCATCTTCCTATCCTTGGCTCCCCCATTTTTCACTACTTGCCTTCTCCCTTATTCCTATTCTTGAATCTTCCCATCTTCCTATTTTTGGCTTCCCCATTTTTCACTACTTGGCTCTTCCCTTCTTCCAATTCTTGCCTCTTACCATCTTCCTATTCTTGGCTCCCTCATTTTTTCTACTTGGCTCTTCCCATCTTCCAATACTTGGCTCCCCCATTTTTCACTACTTGGCTCCTCCCTTCTTCCAGTACATGGCTCTTCCCTTCTTCTTATTATTGGCTCCTTCCATCTTCCTATTCATGTCTCCCCCATTTTTCACTACTTGGCTTTTCCCTTCTTCCTATTCTTGGCTCCACCCATCTTCCTATTTTTGGCTCCCCCATTTTTCACTACTTGGTTTCTCCCTTCTTCGTATTCTTGGCTCCTCCCATCTTCCTATTCATGGCTCCCTCATTTTTCACTACTTGGCTTCTCCCTTATTCCTATTCTTGGATCTTCCCATCTTCCTATTTTTGGCTTCCCCATTTTTCACTACTTGGCTTTTCCCTTCTTCCAATTCTTGCCTCTTACCATCTTCCTATTCTTGGCTCCCCCATTTTTTCTACTTGGCTCTTCCCATCTTCCAATACTTGGCTCCCCCATTTTTCACTACTTGGCTCCTCCTTTCTTCCAGTACATGGCTCTTCCCTTTTTCCTATTCTTGGCGCCTTCCATCTTCCTATCCTTGGCTCCCCCATTTTTCACTACTTGGCTTCTCCCTTATTCCTATTCTTGAATCTTCCCATCTTCCTATTTTTGGCTTCCCCATTTTTCACTACTTGGCTCTTCCCTTCTTCCAATTCTTGCCTCTTACCATCTTCCTATTCTTGGCTCCCCCATTTTTTCTACTTGGCTCTTCCCATCTTCCAATACTTGGCTCCCCCATTTTTCACTACTTTGCTCCTCCCTTCTTCCAGTACATGGCTCTTCCCTTCTTCTTATTATTGGCTCCTTCCATCTTCCTATTCATGTCTCCCCCATTTTTCACTACTTGGCTTTTCCCTTCTTCCTATTCTTGGCTCCACCCATCTTCCTATTTTTGGCTCCCCCATTTTTCACTACTTGGTTTCTCCCTTCTTCGTATTCTTGGCTCCTCCCATCTTCCTATTCATGGCTCCCTCATTTTTCACTACTTGGCTTCTCCCTTATTCCTATTCTTGGATCTTCCCATCTTCCTATTTTTGGCTTCCCCATTTTTCACTACTTGGCTTTTCCCTTCTTCCAATTCTTGCCTCTTACCATCTTCCTTTTCTTGGCTCCCCCATTTTTTCTACTTGGCTCTTCCCATCTTCCAATACTTGGCTCCCCCATTTTTCACTACTTGGCTCCTCCTTTCTTCCAGTACATGGCTCTTCCCTTTTTCCTATTCTTGGCGCCTTCCATCTTTCTATCCTTGGCTCCCCCATTTTTCACTACTTGGCTTCTCCCTTATTCCTATTCTTGAATCTTCCCATCTTCCTATTTTTGGCTCCTCCATTTTTCACTACTTGGCTCTTTACTTCTTCCAATTCTTGCCTCCTACCATCTTCCTTTTCTTGGCTCCCCCATTTTTCACTACTTGGCTCTTCCCTTCTTCCAATTCTTGGCTCCTCCCATCTTCCTATTCTTGGCTCCAACATTTTTCACTACTTGGCTCTTCGTTTCTTCCTATTCTTGGCTCCTTCCATTTTCCTATTCTTGGCTTCCCCATTTTTCATTACTTGGCTCTTTCCTTCTTTCTATTCTTAGTTCCTCCCATCTTCCTATTCTTGGCTCCCCCATTTTCACTACTTGGCTCCTCCCATCTTTCTATTCTTGGCTTTCTCATTTTTCACTATTTGGCTCTTCCCTTCTTCCTATTCTTGGCTCCTTCTATTTTCCTATTCTTGGCTCCTCCATTTTTCGCTTCTTGGCTCCTCCCTTCTTCCAGTACATGGCTCTTCCCTTATTCCTATTCTTGGCTCCTCCCATCTTCCAATACTTGGCTCCCCCATTTTTCACTACTTGGCTCCTCCTTTCTTCCAGTACATGGCTCTTCCCTTCTTCCAATTCTTGCCTCTTACCATCTTCCTATTCTTGGCTCCCCCATTTTTTCTACTTGGCTCTTCCCATCTTCCAATACTTGGCTCCCCCATTTTTCACTACTTGGCTCCTCCCATCTTCCTATTCATGGCTCCCCCATTTTTCACTACTTGGCTTCTGCCTTATTCCTATTCTTGAATCTTCCCATCTTCCTATTTTTGGCTCCCCCATTTTTCACTACTTGGCTCTTCCCTTCTTCCAATTCTTGCCTCCTACCATCTTCCTTTTCTTGGCTCCAACATTTTTCACTACTTGGCTCTTCGTTTCTTCCTATTCTTGGCTCCTTCCATTTTCCTATTCTTGGCTTCCCCATTTTTCATTACTTGGCTCTTTCCTTCTTTCTATTCTTAGTTCCTCCCATCTTCCTATTCTTGGCTCCCCCATTTTCACTACTTGGCTCCTCCCATCTTTCTATTCTTGGCTTTCTCATTTTTCACTATTTGGCTCTTCCCTTCTTCCTATTCTTGGCTCCTTCTATTTTCCTATTCTTGGCTCCTCCATTTTTCGCTACTTGGCTCCTCCCGTCTTCCAGTACATGGCTCTTCCCTTATTCCTATTCTTGGCTCCTCCCATCTTCCAATACTTGGCTCCCCCATTTTTCACTACTTGGCTCCTCCTTTCTTCCAGTACATGGCTCTTCCCTTCTTCTTATTATTGGCTCCTTCCATCTTCCTATTCATGTCTCCCCCATTTTTCACTACTTGGCTTTTCCCTTCTTCCTATTCTTGGCTCCACCCATCTTCCAATACTTGGCTCCCCCATTTTTCACTACTTGGCTCCTCCTTTCTTCCAGTACATGGCTCTTCCCTTCTTTTTATTCTTGGCTCCTTCCATCTTCCTATTTTTGGCTCCCCCATTTTTCACTACTTGGCTTCTCCCTTCTTCGTATTCTTGGCTCCTCCCGTCTTCCTATTCATGGCTCCCCCATTTTTCACTACTTGGCTTCTCCCTTATTCCTATTCTTGGATCTTCCCATCTTCCTATTTTTGGCTCCCCCATTTTTCACTACTTGGCTCTTCCCTTCTTCCAATTCTTGTCTCCTACCATCTTCCTTTTCTTGGCTCCCCCATTTTTTCTACTTGGCTCTTCCCATCTTCCAATACTTGGCTCCCCCATTTTTCACTACTTGGCTCCTCGTTTCTTCCAGTACATGGCTCTTCCCTTTTTCCTATTCTTGGCACCTTCCATCTTCCTATCCTTGGCTCCCCCATTTTTCACTACTTGGCTCTTCCCTTCTTCCTATTCTTGGCTCCTTTCATCTTCCTATTCTTGGCACCTCCATTTTTCACTACTTGGCTCCTCCCTTCTTCCAGTACATGGCTCTTCCCTCCTTACTATTCTTGGCTCCTCTCATCTTCCAATACTTGGCTTCCCCACTTTCCAATACTTGGATCCTCCCTTCTTCTAATTCTTGGCTCCTGTTGTGGCCTATTAGGGACCAGAAGAAAGACACGGAAGCAAGAAGGTAGGTTCAAACAGTGTATTAGAATAACAGAATATATATACAAATACGAGTGTTAGTAATCAGCAAAATACAGGGTGGCGCAGAGCAACTTGGTTACTTAGGCTAACAAATAAAACAAAACTAATGCAAATATACATGTAATTCTCCGTCAGCGTTTCTCTCCAGTTATGGGTTAAAGGACAAGGGCAGGACTTGGGGACTCTGCCCTTAAAAAAAAATCCAAATGAATCTTGGTACTCGAAAAAGGAAAAAGTATTACCAGACATAAAACTTATATAAAAACAACAATAAATTGTTGAAAGAAAAAGCTATTACCAGCAATAAATAAATAAAATTTAGTTGGCAATAAATGACCCGCCGAAGTTGATATGCCATAAAACAAAAACAACATGTAATTCTTTAAACAGCATCAATTACAACATTTAAACTTTATGTTTTACAAGCTTTAAAGATGACATCGGTCAGATGGCGTCCATTCTGCTCAATACACTGGGTTAATCGTACTCCTAAATTTCGGCGCCAAATTTAAATAAGCAAGTTGCTCTGCGCCACCATATAGAAGTGTAAGTCAGAAGGATATAGTACGCTGCGTCTCGACTGTCTCCAGACGGTCACTTGACTGCCTCACAGCTGCGTCCCGAAAGTCACGCAGGTTAATATTAATGGACGGAGGAAGAGTCCATTCCTTGTAAATAGGGCACTCTCTAATCCTCTCTGCCTTCACTTTCTAATTTTTCTCCACTTCTACATTATTTCTTAATCCCTTCATTTTTCTGCCCCTTATTTTCCAGACTTCATTTTTTCATCTCAGCCACAAAAATGAAAACAATGTCTATCTCAAAACTCTTTATAAAACCCCTTGTTATTCATACAGCGCGTTGTTGGCAGGAATAGATTTGAAGAGGTATTTGAATGAATGTAGGTCATTGCGGAACATCTCGGAAAACAGTCATGAAAAGAAATATCATATAAACAAGATTTACCCTTGGGAAAGGTATTAATCCGTCTCTTCCCTCCAGTAAGGAGGTTAAATAACAGGACAGATTGGGTTCGGTAGCCTTAGTTGACAACCAGTCTACTTCAGAATGTAATGGCAACCTACTGCGGGATAATCTTCTTCCCAGTTAATCATGTCTCTAAAGAGACATGATCACCCGAGCGGACTACCTAGTAGCCACACTGACTCACCAGATGTCAAAGCACAACTGATATAGGTCTGCTGGTCATTTGCAATCGCCTCAATGTACCATCACCTTTCCGTACTGCTATTCATTGGCTTTTGGCACGTCAGTGTATATATATGATTATTTGAGTGTCATCGTTCACATACAAATACACATGTACATACCGTCATATACGCCCGCCACACACACGAACGTGCGCGTACAAACATAAACAGACACACATCTATCTATCTATCTATCTATCTATCTATCTATCTATCTATCTATCTATCTATCTATCGTCATCCGCAGACAGATCTGTTTCGTTGTATCACAGCTCATCAGTACGGTTAGACATCCGATTACTTCTAACCCAGGATTAAAACCGACAGAATTGGCGTCAGTCAGCGATTCTGAACTATGGGAAGGAGACAGACTTTTAGCGTATGATGTATTATACGCCAGTGGCCAGAGTGCTCTAATTCATTACTGAATGAGCGATGTGTAGATGCTAGAGTAGATACTGTTTTTTCAAAGTCTACCATTATTCCAAACTGCTCAATCAGGGTGTGAGAGCGTAAATACAATTTTAAATCTGTATGTTTAGGCAGCAAATGTTCTTTTAAACATATCAGGTTGCATAAATTGCAAACATTGTGTCTGCTTATTTTTAATAAAATTACTGTAAATTTGAAGTGAGAAGAAAATTTACGGTAATTTTTAGCAACACACTTTTGCGGTTTTTTTTTGTTACCACAACTCACACCCCTGAAAATGATCTCGGAATGAGATTGAAAGTACTTGTAAACATCGAGAAATTAATAATAAAATCACCTGTCAACCGTTTCTTACATCTTTCAATTGTAATACGCAAAAGAATATCCGTATGAAGAGATTTTGTTAAAAGTAAGAAGACACAATGTTTGCAATTCATTTAATCTAACACACACACACACACACACACACACACACACACACATATATATATATATATATATATAAATATTGCAAAACGTACCAACAAAACAGTAGCATTAATGACGACCGAAATCATAAAAACCTACTGCTAACAAATTAGTAACGTCAGTCGTCAAACCCAAAAGGTACTACCAAATGGGTAAAGGGGAATAAAAAAAGAAACAAACAAATCATAAGCCGTGTTTGAAAGAAAAAAAACCCAAGACGAAATCTTAACAAGAAAGAGCTCAATACGAATGTTCGAAAGTACGAAAGTAGAGCAAAAACCCGAACTAAATCTAAAAGTGAGCCAAACGTCGATCGCGGTTTCACTCGCCGGATCGTCAGGACAAAGGCTAACAAATTAGACAAAAACCGCAAATTAAATAGCACTGATCAGAAGATACCAAACCAAAAAATAAAGGGTAAAACAATCTTTATTGACAAAAAAAAAAAAAAATCACTTACTTTATTTTATTTTATTTATCTATTTTTTTTTTGTTGTTGTTTTTGTCAATAAAGATTTGTTAGTCTTTTCCTGACGATCCATCGAGTGAAACCGCGGTCGACGTTTGGCTCACTTTTAGATTTAGTTCGTATATATATATATATATATATATATATATATATATATATAAGCAGTGGTTATTTTTATATAATTCTTTATGTTATTAACATTTTCCGAATATTTTAATTATCCAAGCGCTTTTGATTATACTGTTAAATATTGCAAAGGTACATTTTATTTTACTTTTAAAACATTGGATTGAAATTTTAGTTATCGTCATTTGTCACAAAATATGGTTTTTTCTGAATGTTGTAGTGTTATTTTTCTTGTTGGCTGCCGGGTCATGAAATTTAAAAATTGTGTTTAGATGTAAATCCGTCTCTTATCTAAATTTCGTTAAAAATTTGAGAGACGTTATATGCTGATAATGGCTAAAAGTATAGTCGAAAGGGCTTGAATAAATAAAACATCTGAACAATTTTACCACATGAAATATTATATGAAAAACCTAACAACAACAACTTGTTTGTCATCTTTAAGGAAACCTGCATTAAAGAGGGATTGCTGCCTTAATACACAATTTTTAAATTGCATGAGCCGGCAGCCAACAAGGAAAGTAACATTAGAAGATTCAGGCAAAACCTTATTTTACGACAAATAAACACACACACACACACACACACATATATATATATATATGTGTTTGTTTGTGTGTGTGTGTGTGTGTGTGTGTGTGTAGTAGAGAGAAATTGTAAGCGTAACAAAACAGGAATACGAAGGTTGGGACCTTATTTTTTATTCTACTTAATCTAAAGTTAACAAGAGACAATGGAGTTCAAAGACAATTGCTTAAAATGAAATGACAAAGAAACCCCCTTTTAAAAACTTACGTGACCCACATCTGTTCTTTATGTTGTGTTGCATGTTTGCTTAAGGAGTTTCATCTTTTTTGTTGTTGTTTCATTGTTCCACGGGAAAACATTTCTTTTTTTCTCACTTTTATGTACAAAGGGGCGACAGGAAAATTTATATATAGTACGTTTATTTATATAGTATATTTATTTCGTTTTTTATTATTAGGAGGAGAAAAAATACATTTATTTTTACTGCTAATTCTGTTTTAATTCCGACAGCAATTTCTTAACGGTTGCTAAAAGAAGACGACCGAGATTAGCTTTCCTGCACAAAAAACATTTATAGTTTGATCCTCACTGCGTGCTCCATATTTACGGCCTTGTGCTACATCTAAGCCACGCTTAGTTTTGAGCACTTCGAATTGTTAGCAAGCTTATTTTGCGAGATTAATTATTTTTTATGATTTCACTCCAAGCAATGTGGGAATTCCACTAGTGTGCAGGGGGTTGCAGTGACAGAAAAGACTAGATACAGTAGACATTGAGGAACAGATAGATGATGATCGGGATTCAGAATACAGACAATAGCAATTGATGTTAGATTTAAATTTTTGGAGATGGTATCTTTGGGGGAAGCAAGTAAACGGAAGGGAGTTCCACAGATGCGAAGCGCGAGAAAAGAAGCTGATGCAGTAGAAGTGGCGGTTACATTTAACTATTTCGGAGATAAAATGGATCAACCTGGCTGACAATCTAGTATCACCCATAAATTCATGTGGTTGGGTCACTAGGAAAAAAAAAACTGGTTAGAGCAGTTGCCATGAAAATATTTGTTGAAAAGACAGAGGCAGTCCACATCATGTCTGTGAGAAAGTGACTAAAATCAAAATGCCAGGTAAGGACCGATTACATTGCAGATCCATCTTTGTCAAGAACCTCGAGATGAATAGCAGGAGCACCCAAGCAGATATGGCAACCGTATATTTATAAATATGCAAGATCGATGCTGACAAGAAAAACTATCAGACCCAACACTGTGACCCAACCTTCCTAGCAGTAGACGCAGCTATGAATTCGATGTAGTCGTTCTAGTTCAGGTCGGATGAAAAAGTGACGCCAAAGTTAACCAGTCCACTATGTGCTCTTTGTTTGCAACCTTTTGATCCATCTTCTATTCTGTGTGGCCCATTATCATCGGAGAGAACTACAAATGTAGATTTGTTTGTTTGTTTTTGAGGCTTAACGACCTATCAATCCTTATGGGATCATTTTAAGGTCATAACCAGCGATTTTGGATAAGGTTATTTTATTTTTAACAACGTTTTCCTTTTCACGATTCATTGGGATTTGTTTTTTTTTAAGAGCAGGGTCCCCAAGTCCTACCCTTGTTATTTAACCCATAACTGGAGGGAATGGACGGATTAATACCTTTCCCAATGGTACCAGTGCTTAAGTGAATGCAGGGTATTCAACTGGAATTCGAACTCGGCTCACCGATTTCTCTTTCCGAGCCACTGCACCACAACACACATCCGTCACTATACGCTTACAGTACCTGGTATTCCCAAGCGGTCACCCATCTAAGTACTGACCAAGCTCAACGTTGCTTAACTTCGGTGATCGAGCGAGAACCGTTGTATTCAACGTGATAGGCCGTAAGCCCCAAATGTAGGTAGACGATATTGAAAAACAAAACGTGGACACAAAAATTATTCTATTGATTATACAAACATATTGAACACATATAGCGAAACAATTCTGAAAGAGTCCTTGCCATGATTTGTCATTGGCGGCCACAATCACAACTATATAAGATACTCGGATGACGCAGTCTTGATAACAGACACGGAAAGAAAAATGCAGTTCCTCCTACAAAATGTCGCAAGAGAAAGCGAGGAGAAAGGACTGCGTATAAAATCCAGGAAAATTGAATGCATGGTCATCAGCAAAAAGAAGACCCTAAAATTCCAACTACAGATCGAGAAAACTAAAATGAAACAAGCAAACAAATCTAGATATCTGGGAAGGAATCTAACAGAGGACGAAAAGTGCAACACTGAGATCCGAAGACGCGTTGGCATGACCAAGGACGCATTTCAAACGTTAACCTGAGTCTTGAGAGACATGAAAAATCTCATTGGAAACAAAGAAAAGTGTGCTGGACGGCTATGTGATATCTGCTCTTCTGTACCGCAGAATATATTACACGATCTTACCCAACCAAAATATTTTTCTTAAATTTTTATTAATTACAATAAATCATTTATAACTTAGGCTCCAATATAACTTAAAAATGAAAAAAAATTATTTTACTAAAATAAATGACCCACACAATACTTATTTGGTTTTCTTAACTGAAATATACTTTAGCATACCATAATTATTTAATCCTAATTCTAACCTAAAAATTCCAGCCCCTTTACTAATGAGGTAAAATCTTGTCACTCTTAATATTTTTTCTCATGGTGTCTCTCCCAAACCTCAGTCCGCCATCCATTTTCTCAAGCCCATCAAATATGTCTCTCGCTGCTTTCCTCTGTCTATCTTTACCTTTATCCGTCCTGTGAGTATAAAATTCTCTAAACCATCTTTTCTTATAACGTATCCCAAGAAACTCAGCTGTCTCTTCCTGATGTTAAGTATGAGTTTTCTTCTTTTTTTTTTTTTTTTTAATCATTTCACCCCGAGCAAGGCGGAAACGCCACTGATGTGCAGGGGGTTACATAAATGTAAAAAGATTAATTAGAAAAGAGTGAGGAGTACAAACTAGTTAGAAAGGAACAATAGAAAGCAGGTGCGATGACAGATACATAGGTGGAGAAAAAGGGAAGGTTATACAGGGGTGGGGAGAGAGCTAGAGTCCAGTGGTTAGTAGATGAGTATTGACTTTGCATTTAAATTTCTGGAGGTTGTAGCCGTCAGGAAAGCAAGAATACGGGAGCGAGTTCCACAGGCGGGAAGTGCGAGAGAAGAAGCTGCAGGAGTAGAATTGTCGCCTGCATTTGGTTAACCTGACTGTGAATGGGTGGGACCCAGTTGCCAGTCTGGTTGCACGAGTAAAAACCTGTTGAGGAGGCATCAGTGACCTAAGCTCGTCCGAGCAGAAGCCATGAAAGTATTTATAGAACAGACAAAGGGAGGCCACATTTCGACGATGGGGAAGTGGCTGCAGTCGAGTCGCCAGATCAGTACCTATCACATTACAGACTCTCCTTTGGAGCTTGTCAAGAACACTGAGGAGAACGGCAGGGGCACTTGACCATAAATGGCAGCAGTACTCCATGCACGGACGGATGGTTGACTTGTATATATGCAGGATGGATTCAGGTGGAAAAAACATCCTGGATCGACATAGTGATCCAACCTTCTTCGTTTGCATCCTCCCCAACACCTCGTCGTCGCTTACGTGCTCGGTCATTGGTATTCTCACCATCTTGTAGAACCACATGTCTGTTGTCTCGAGACTCTCCTTCATCCTTGAGGAGATTGTCTAACATTTGCTGCCATACAGAAGAAGAGATATCACATAGCAGTCCAGCATTGTTTCTAATAAGATTTTTCTCTCTTAGTATATTGTTTAGATTTTGAAATGCATTATGAACTGTATGCATTATATCAGTACTATAATATTGATTCTAGATATTTACTTAATAGTAGAATTCATTTCTTCCAAATACCAATTATTGATATACACAAAAAATAACGCAATAAACTCTGTTAGATTAATAACTGAAAAAATCCATTACTTCTCGCTTGTTTACGCTTTGATACAAAACTGAGTAAGACTATGACTATAAGACTATGACGGGAGGGTTTTCGCTTGAAGGCACAATTCAGCCTTGACTGATCAGCTATGTTTCTTCATAGCTGAGTCGATCACTACGGATCTAACGACGGATAATTTTCTGCCCAGACAGTCATGTCTCAAGAGTCATGATCGCCCAAAGGGTGTATCATGTATAGCACTTAACTGACTGATTGAACATAATAGTTGGAAATCAATTAAAGCTTCTACTGGGCATAAATTGGGGAATCGGTTTTCTATTGTTATAAAGTAATTAACTGACTCTGTTAGATTAATAACTGAAAAAATCCATTACTTCTCGCTTGTTTACGCTTTGATACAAAACTGAGCAAGACTATGACTATAAGACTATGACGGGAGGGTTTTCGCTTGAAGGCACAATTCAGCCTTGACTGATCAGCTATGTTTCTTCATAGCTGAGTCGATCACTACGGATCTAACGACGGTTTTTTCTGACCAAAGAGTCACATGTTCAAATCATGCCGGAAAGCTACCTAATACCCTTTACTAAGACTTCTCGAACATTCAGGCCAGTACGAAAATAAATAAATATACAGTTTAATATATAAGCGGAGCGTCTTCTCAAGAACGAGCCGTCTTTTCCTGATTTTGAGCATAAGTGTTCTTTTGATCAGTCAGTCAACTAAGAGACATACGTGATACACGCTTTGGGCGATTATGTCTCAAAAGAGACATGGCTAACTGGGTAAAAGATTATCCCGCAGTAGGTTGCCATTGCTTTCTGCGGTAGACTGGTTGCCAGCCAAAGCTATAGAACCCAATCTGTCCTATTATTTGACTCATAGCTAGAGAGGGAAGAGATGTATTATATCATTAAGTAGTAATTAGTAAGGGATCAGCTTATTTTTTATTTCTAATTTTGAGTATAAGTGTTCTGTCTTTAAGACGTCATTGCTTCTTACTCGTTCCGTCCGTGGAATTCTCAGTATCCTGCTGTAGAACGACATTTCTGTTGACTCCAGTTTTCTCATTATTTGTATGTAGGTATGGGGAAGGGGTTCTTGCATCTACTGCCATATAAAAAATGGGTATCCCATAGCAATTCATCGCCCTTTTTTTTGTTTGTAACGATATTTACCCGTTTATTAGAACATTGCGTGTTGTTTCATATCATCGGGTGTAAAATAGCCTTGTCTAAATTATACTACATTCAGCAAAAGCTCAAATTAGTATCGGCAACTGTCTTTCTTAGGAGCAGATATGTTAGCCTATCGTTCAGTTTGCATGTCTCCCCGGTCTTTTCAATAGGAGTAGAGGCTTATCAAAGTCTCCTTCAGCTCTATACTTGTATGTACTTGTATATATTCGACTCTGCTCTGAAATTTTATTCACTAACGAGACCACCCATAAATCAATTAGGTTTCTTTTAAAAGCAGTTTATGACACAAAATGAAGTAACAATATTATAAATTTTACTAGTAATTACACTTATTTCAATAATACTTAGATGAGTGACCGCTTGGGAATACCAGGTGCTGTAAGCGTATAGTGACGGATGTGCATTGTGGTGCAGTGGATATCGGCTCGGAAAGAGAAATCGGTGAGCCGAGTTCGAATTCCAGTTGAATACCCTGCATTCACTTAAGCATTGGTACCCTTGGGAAAGGTATTAATCCGTCCCTTCCCTCCAGTTATGTGTTAAATAACAAGGGTAGAACTTGGGGACCCTGCCCTTAAAAATAATTCCCAATGAATCTTGATACTCGAAAAGAAAAATGTATTACTAGACACAAAACTTATATAAAAAGCAATAATAAATTGTTGAAAGAAAAAGGTATTACCAGCAACAAATAAATAAAGTTTAGTTGGCAATAAATAACCTGCCGAGATTGATTTGCCATAAAAACAAAACAACTAACCAACAACTTATTTTAATTTATATTTGCAATAAGTTATTGAAATAATTATTATTAGCTATATTATACAATTGGGTCTGGCTCAACCCTCTCTATGTTGTACCCAACTTGAAAAAAATCAACCGCACAACTTCCATTTTTGACTAATTCCAATATTAGAGTATTTTAAACACAACACTTTGTCATTTGCTCTATTTTCAATCGCTACTTACTTATTTTTGGTGTACTTGTGTCTCTTGAAATGTCATCAATCGTGAGAATCTGACTAAGACGGCGAAGGATGAAGAAGGATATGGTTGTTGGTATGAGTGAATGTGCTGTCAGCACAGGCTGACATCTCCTGATGGTGACCATCTCGCTCGACTGACACTCAAGCATCAAGGGACCTAACTACACCAATCACTAATTATCTTCCCCTTACTGATCGCTTCGGACAGATGGACGAACAGCTCTCTTATAGTAAGGATTTTTTTCGCTCACAATAGGAATCCTCTAATGCATAAAGGAGAAGATAGATAGATAGATAGATAGATAGAGAGAGAGAGAGAGAGAGAGAGAGAGAGAGAGAGGGAGAGGGAGAGAGAGTGAGCCACTTCGCCTACAGTGTGTTTTTTCTCTCTCTCCTCCTCCTCCTCCTTTTCTTCCACTCTTCTGGTGTTGGTGTATTTTGGGAGTAACTTTTGGAATTTCTCCAAATGTGCTTGACAATCTCTAACGGTTGGAACCCGGGTAGCTTGGTGTCTATTCCTAATTTAGTGAGTGTATATATATATTTTTTTACATTAAGCTGATCTTGCTGGATTATCCTCGCCGTTTACGAACTGGACATCTATATCTATATCTATATCTATCTATATATATATCTATATCTATCTATCTCTCTCTCTCTCTCTATATATATATATATATATATATATATATTGTGTTCGACATCAACTTGATTTAAAACCTCGCTTACTGTGTTTTTCATCCATATTCGGTTGTCTTTGAAGACATTTTATAATTTTTTTTCCAGAAGTTTTTATCTGAAAAATTTAGTTTTTCCTGGGTGTGATTTTACGTTCCAGGTGGTTGCAAAATACCGATTTTCATCAGACATGAAAATCTGTTGTAAAAGTAATAAGAGGAATTTAGTCAGTGAGTTCCTCTCGATCCCTATGAGACATTGGGCTTCTTTTGTCGCCGCCTCCGAACAAAAGCTGACCAAGCGTAGCAGAGGCTGTATTCATTCAAACATGCAAGTAATAGAAGTTTCAGTGGGAATTTAGATTCCTTCTTCTACACTGGTTGCCGTCTGTCCTGATATCTTATCCATAGTTACTTCCCTTTCCAATGGGTATTAGCACGTAAGTAAATATAATGAACTCGACTGGAATCTGAACTCTGTTCTCTGATTCCACAATTCGAGTCGCCAACCATTGCTCTGCCCTGCCTCCAAGAAGAAAACAAAGGACTAACAATTAATTATATAAAAAAAAACAGGATAATTTATGGTCATCGACGGGAGAAAAAAAAGCTCAAGGTGCAAGCTACGAACTGGAGATGTCAAAATCAAGCAGATATAGATGTTTAAATATTTTTGAAAAGTTTGAAAACTGGAACAAGTAACACTTAAATCCGAAGTAGCATAGGAATAGCAAAAGATGCCTTTCAAACATATTAAGAAGCAGGAAAATTTATTTAGAAACAAAGAAGAGTTTTCTGAACTGCCTGTTAATATCAGTCATCCTATGTGACTGTGAATACTGTACAACCTTTTTCACAGATGAAAAGGAGACTTAAAGCAACTGAAATGTGATTCTACAGAAGGATGCTGAGAATAAAATGGATGGAAAATGCAAAGAGAAAATTTTTTAGGAAAATAGAAACTAAAAACACTTTTATCTTAAAAATCAGAAAAGGACAGTTATAATTTTGAGAACACATATAGAGGACAGAGGGTTTGGAGAATTTTATCCACACAGGACGTATTGAAGGCAAGAGGTAAAGAGCAAACAGCTTACCTAACAAACTTGTGCAAATGGATGGTAGAACAGGGGGTCGGAAGGATAATAAAAAACCTCTCAAAATATTAAGAGTTACACTGGATAGGAAGTCGTGGGGAATCATGACCACTCACGTCCTGAGGAGATAGAGAATAGAAAAGAATAAATCTGTTAATATCAGTCATCCTATGTGACTGTGAATACTGTACAACCTTTTTCACAGATGAAAAGGAGACTTAAAGCAACTGAAATGTGATTCTACAGAAGGATGCTGAGAATAAAATGGATGGAAAATGCAAAGAGAAAATTTTTTAGGAAAATAGAAACTAAAAACACTTTTATCTTAAAAATCAGAAAAGGACAGTTATAATTTTGAGAACACATATAGAGGACAGAGGGTTTGGAGAATTTTATCCACACAGGACGTATTGAAGGCAAGAGGTAAAGAGCAAACAGCTTACCTAACAAACTTGTGCAAATGGATGGTAGAACAGGGGGTCGGAAGGATAATAAAAAACCTCTCAAAATATTAAGAGTTACACTGGATAGGAAGTCGTGGGGAATCATGACCACTCACGTCCTGAGGAGATAGAGAATAGAAAAGAATAAATCGTGATACAAACATTTTTACAATTGATCTTTTTTTAAAAACTTTTTATGCTGTTCTTTCTTTTTTAAACAGATCGAGTCTATGACCGTTAAATGCAATTGCAGCAATTTTAAATGGAGTAGCTTCGGTCGAAAATTGTTTGATCAACTGTTATCTAATCTTAATATTTATACCGGACAAACCATTTTTAGCTTATTTTGCGAAGAAAAAAGAAAAGAGGATTGCTTCTTGAAACTAAAAATTTTATTCTCAAACAAATGCCACCAAATATTTTAAATACAAATTCTATTAAAATGGTAAAAGCTGTCGGTTGAAGGGAAGCTGGTCACAAAATTCCTCAGATATCCGATATCCATTATCAGATAAACGAATTTAACTTTTTCTTGCAAAACGAATCCATTTGGTCCAAAATACGTATATATATATATATATATATATATATATATATATATATATATATATATATATATCCGCGTGGACAAGTGGTTAGAACATTCGCTTTCTGACCATGAAGCCCGGGTGATTTCTTGATGTTATCGGTCTGGATGAGGCGTTCCCAGTGTGCGGCACCATTGGAAAGTGCCTGAAAGCCATACACAAGTTGACAGAAGCCTTGTGTGTGAAATTAGGTAGACGGTTCCCGTTGAGGAGCCGTTGATGGTTGAGCTAGCTCGAAGTCTCAAGTCATCGTGAACGAAGGTTTGAGCGTCATGGCTTTGTTCAGACCAGATAACGCGCTCTCTCTTCCAGAAATTGTAATTGAGATCCGCTCAGCATAGTTGCAGTATAACCCATAGGTTGTGGGTATTGAACAAACACAAGTTCTCCCGATCAAACGTCTGCAATGGAGAAGAACTAATATATATATATATATATATACGCTCTCACACCCTGATTGAGCACTCTGGAAGAATGGTAGACTTTGAAAAACAGTAGCTACTCTGGCATCTACGCATCATTCATTCAGCAATGAATTAGAACACTCTCAGCTATTGGGCGTGTATAATGATAATATACGCTAAAAAGTCTGCCTCCTTCTACCGAGCGCCTGTAGCTAAGAGGTAGAATCGCCGACTGACGCCAATTTGGTCGGGTTTCAATCCTGGGTAAAAGGCAATATGCTGTCTAACCGTACTGATGAGCTGTGATGCAGTGAAACAAATCTGTCTGCAGATGACTATATGTATATATGTATATATATATTCTTCATTTGTAAATGAGTTATATATATGAATAAAGGAAAATTTATTTCAGCCGACGCGTTTTGCTCACTGAGAAATATAATCAAAGAAAATAAGTACCCCAGAGGAAGAAACACGTCGGTTAGGATGAACATTCCTTTTGTTTCTATGCATATTGTCTCTTTACAAATATACTCTATCTGAAATTTTCATACACGCACACACACACACACACACATACATTTGGGCAGAACGACTAACATGATACAGCAGATTATATACTTATAATGTCCAAATACTTCAGCTATACTTTTAGTAGTTATCAAGAATGATTTTATTTTTTACTTTTAACTGAATATATGGATTATTTTATGTATGTATAAAAACAATAAGAACAAGTATGATAAAAAGAATTGAATAAAGACTTAACTACATTACTTTGTCGTATATATATATATATATATATATATATATATATATATATATATATAATCGTATCACGACGAGCTAGACAGTAACGCCACTGATTTCAGGTGAAAATAAAAACAAAAATTGTCCAACAATTGGATATATTTTTTTATTATGCTGGTTTTAAGCTTTCGGCTCACATGAGCCATCTTCAGAGAGGTTACAGGGACGTTAACATAAAAACATCCACTATCATATATGATTTTATATCTTGTGTTGACAGTTAATAAATAATTTTTTTTTACATTACTGTAAATACACCCTCATCTCAGGAATACAGAGAAAGTTTTGTTTCTATTTTATGCAAAACTTGTTCCTTTAACACGGTATCTTCATCATAGTTCTGTAGATTCACCTGTAATTAAAGCCAAAATACAATGTTTAGAACGGCTCATAATTAAACATAATAGACATTGTCTGTTATATTTAACAGTATATATATATATATATAAAATACTTTGTTAAAACGTCTCTGTCTAAATTTTATTCAAAGCTAAACATGCAATTTCAACAAAAAGTTCCAATAAAAAGTTCTTTATTAAAAAGTCTCTACTGTCGACCTAAAAAAGAACAAAACAAAATATGGCGTGTGTGTGTGTGTGTGTGTGTGTGTGTGTGTGTGTGTGTGTGTGTGTGTGTGTGTGTGCGAGTAGAGATATCTTCTTTTTTTTTTCATTACTTGTCCTTCTTGGACACTGCTCTTCTTTGCTCCGCTGGGGTTGGTTCCTCAGGAATATAGACTCATATGGTAAATCCTTTTCTTTTTTTTTTCAGTGTAACCTGCCAAAATTCTCCAAAATCGATTCCCGTTCAACAATTTCATATTGCTGCTACTACTACAGTAATGAATATTAAAGTACCTAACACTGCTGACCAATTTATTAGAATATTTTCTTACCATCCACCCAGATCATGCCTTAACATAATTTGGGGTATTTTGTTTGCTATCGGATTCCATATCTCTGTATAATTATCCAAATTCCTGTTATCCCAGTTATTAAAGTACCTGATACTGCTGACCAATTTATTAGAATATTTCCTTACCATCTACCCAGATCAAGCCTTAACATATTATTAGGAAATTTCTTTGCTATCGGATTCCGTATTTCTATATAATTTCTCACTTAATTATTCTCTCGTATTATCTTTTCCACTTACAGTTTCCTTTTAGCTTTCATTTCTCTTCTCACTAATTACAAACAGTAGGGTGATTGCTTTAGACTAGCGCGCGCCGACCCCCGACCTGGGGTTTCACGCCCCGCCCCACTGACAACTGGCCAGTCTGCCGCAGCAGCAATCGATCTCCCCCCAGGACACGCCTTTTCGTCACGCAGGTCCTATTTAACCACGCCCATCTATATTCTTGCTATTCTCATTTACTTGATTCGGGTTCTATTCTACGAAGTTTCGACTTCTATTTTAAGACTTCTTCATAGTTTTTTTTTCTAGCTATTCTGTCATTGGGTTCACCGCAATGGGTTGCCGTTTCATCCTCTTTTCTTTTTTTTTTTTCATAATTTTTTCCTGACCCTATTCCGGGCTCTTTTTATTCAATTATTTCTCCATTAGCAACCTCAGCTAATATTATTTCCAGTGAATTTCGTAGTACACAGGGTATCCAACCCTTATTTCTAACACCTTTCTACTGGCATTCACCTCGCCATCCCTCACCTTATAAGTATAACTGTTTTATCTAATTTAGCAACCACATCGCGCCCGTCCCCTACAACAGAAATAAAGATCTACCCTTTTTATGCCCTATCTCTCGCTCTCTCTCTGTCTCTCTGCCCATGGCAGTTCAACACTCTTTCATTCCTCACTTTCCACGCATACCATCTTTCTCTCAGCCGGCCCGTAGACCAGTTGACTTTTATCCACGGCCGCTAACCAGTTTGTTTTTAGCGCTTTCGCCTCTCCCTCACGGCTCGGCACCCTTGGCTCCCCCACAGACTCTGGAAGTCCTCGGACGGTCTGTGTTCTCTATCGTCTATCTTCGACCCTACCATTCCCTGTTCCTCCCCGTGATTAGACATTGAAATAATACAACCAGCAATCAATGAGAAACGGAGAAGGAGATACACGGCAATTCGGCAAGCCATCAAAACCATAGGGAGAACCAAAAGGTGTCTACCGGGTACTTGTTTTCTCCGACGAACTCTGCCAGGGTCCTCGACTCGTTCGGTGGTTATTCAGGGTCGATCCTGGTCCGGCACCATATGTGACACTCTTTTGCCCGGGGCTGGCTAGTTGTGACGCTTTTCTCGTCGACGGCCCTGACGGCACCAGTTGTGACACTGCCACTTTCAGTACTCTTTCGCAAATGAATGAAATTATTTTTGAAAATTTTATTTTTTTAAAAATCTTGGTAAAAATATTTTTTTAACTTTGTTACCCCCCCCCCTCCACGTAAATCCATGAAATTTTAATAAATTTTATTTTGTTGCGGTCTATGGTTTTATTAGTTAAACGCAGGACTCAATAGGGAATATAAAGCATCTTTTTTTTTTAAACTTTGGCCTCTGTATCCAAAATCTGCTCCAAAGAGTAAAACAAAAAAATGCAATCAAATTCTATTATTTAATTTGATAAGCTTTTAATTGCTTAAATAAGTAATGAAAATTAAGGATATTATAGTCTGGAGAAAGAAATTCCGGTCACTAATGAATTGTTTTCTATTTTTTTAATTATAATAATTCATAAAGTTTCAAAAATATTTTTAAAATACTTTAAATATTTGTTGCGGTTAGATTTTTAAGTTAATAATTAAAGATTATATTGCCTATCAAAAGTTGAAAAGTTTAATACAAATTGTTTGACCTTCATATTTTTAAAATAATTTTATTTTTTGTGTGTATTTACAGTTTTTTTTTTGTATGTGCAAATTAGTCGGAGTTTCTTCCGTATCTGAAAAAGAATTTGTACAATTTTGTCACTTGTGAACGCCATACACTTATATATTATCTCTTAATCACGAACCTGTCAACACGTTTTAATCTACTGCGGACAGTTCAAAATATTCAAATCTGTGATTAAGAAATAGCTTTATTCTAAATTTCACGCTATAAATACGTAATACTTGTGTAAATTAGATTAATTTAACATCAACTTTGCTAATTTTCAAAACCTAATGTGTCACAGATGTATATTTTATTTTTGCAAGATTTTTAAAACCGAGAATTAACTTTAGTTTACAAATGCGTCGATCGATCAAAAATGGCAGCAAAATTCAAAAATAGAATAAAATATCAAACTTTTATATTCCAATCAAAATAATTTCTGTGTGAAATAAACCTGTGTATTTTACTGACTGGAAATAGTAAATTTAATCATTTAGCTTTCAATTAAAACTAAAATAAAAGTTTCAAGAAAACTTTTCCATTTTTAAAAATTCAGTTTAAAAGTTAGAACCCACATACGATCATGTTTGCCAAGGAAAAACTGCCTGACCAATTCTCGTGAATTATTGTAATGTTACTGTCTTTTTAGTACAATAAGCAAGCTGCTGAAGGTGCATTAGAATCCCTAAGACTAGGCTTTTCTAATAATACTTTAAGAAGTCTATGGAGTTGAGATGTGACACAAAGTTGTTTTAAATGTGGAGTGGCCATACACATACATATAGGCCAAGGACAAACATTGACCAGTCCTAGTCATCCCGGTCACACTGGCGTCCACCAACCACGATTTAGGCTAGAATTCTCGATACCAAACTTGCTTCAGTAACATCTATGTAAAAGAGAGTCAGTCAGTTAAGTGCCATACGCGAAACACGCTTGGGCGATCATGTCTCGAAAGAGACATGACTGACTTGGCAGAATATTATCCCGCGGTAGGTTGCCATTGCTTTCTGCGGTAGACTGCTTGCCAACCAAGGCTATAGAACCCAATCTGTCCTGTTATTTAACCCATAACTGGAAGGAAGAGACGGATTAATACCTTTCCCAAGGGTATTTGCGCGTAAGTGAATGCAATGAATTCAACTCGAATTCGAACTCGGCACCCCGATTTCTCGTTCCGAGCCGATATCCACTGCACCACAACGCACATCCAAAGAGAGTACAGATACTATAATCGCCTAAAGGGTCACTTCGTCGTGGTGTAATGGTTAGCGAGCTTGTTTCGCCAAAATCATTGCAATTAAGTAGTGCGTTCGATCTCCAGTGGGTGTTCCATACTTTCAGTCTTGGCCCACGTTCAATTTGCACTTAGAATATCACCTGTACTAGACGAGTACTCTTATCTCTGTCCTAGAATAAGACCACAAATGGTTGTTTTGTCGGCGAGGAAAATACGCTCGAAAACATAACACTTGCGTACATATCGTATTGATATAGATTGCGGTGTATTAGGTGGAGGTAAACCTTTAGTGATCAACCATATTAATTTATCACCATCACATTTTAGGACTTTCTTCGAACCTTGTTGCTTTGATTTCCACTGCTTGGGTTTTGTTTTCTCTCCCGCCCCGTTGTTTACACAGTTTAAACCAAATGACTTTTGAAACGTTTACAAAGTGTCCGACAAAACATAGAGACATCTAATCAGTCTATCAGACTTTAATGTCTTCTCATATTCAGGTGGAAATCCTCCTTGGAAATAAAGGCTGCTTCACTTGGAAATCTATCGTTTAATTTTAAATTGACATCGAGAACTTGAAAGCATGAATTAAATCCAAATTTATCAGCAATGTTTGTTTGTTCGTTTATTTCGAGGTTTAACGACCTATCAATCCTTATGGGATCAATTAAGGTCATAACCAAGGATTTTTGGGTAAGGTTATTTCATTTTTACTACATTTTTCTTTTCTAGTATCAAGATTCATTTTTAAGAGCAGGGTCCCCAAGTCCTACCCTTGTTATTTAACCCATATCTTGAGAGAAGGGACTGATTAATAACTTTCCCAAGAGTGCCAGTGCTTAAGTGAATGCAGGGTATTCAACTGGAATTCGAACTTGGCTCAACGATTTCTCTTTCCAAGCCGATATCCACTGCACTACAACGCACATCCGTCACTATACGCTTACAGCACCTGGTATTCCCAAGCGGTCACCCATCTAAGTACTGACCAGGCTCAACGTTGCTTAACTTCGATGATAAGTATTCAACGTGATAGGCCGTAAGCCTGTCAGCGATGATTTTAGACATTTGGGGTGGGCAACATTAGATATTTACGACGCTTATGACAGTCAAACTCACCAACCTTATGAGGCACGAGGTACAAGGTACGAGGTACGAAGAGGGTCCCGAGTTACAGGTGACAGGAATATAACACAAGTAAAACGCAACTTCATTATGTGCTCCTCAGGACGCAGGTGATCATGGCCCTTCACAATTTCTTCTCTCCTGTAGCTCTTTATAAACTTTATTTTTCTGTTGTTTTTTCTAAGTCTTGTTTTGCCATCCATTTATTCAAGCTCTCTAAGTATGTTATGCGTTGTTTTCTTTCCTGCTTTCTACCTGTCCTGTGGGCATCAGAATCTCCAAGTCCTCCTTCCTCATTAATATGACCGAGAAAACTCAACTCTCTCTTCTTGATGCTAATTAGTTTCCTTTTTATAGTGTTTACAGTATTTACATTATTCGGACTACTGTCCTCATCTTTGTTGCCATTTGTACGATGTTTCGGCGTACAACGCTCCGGCCTTCTCCAGGTGCTAGGAATTTCGAACCGAACCCCAGTGATTGTAATGAAGGGTTCGGCTCGAAATTCCCGAAGAAGGCCGGAACGCACAACGTCCGAAACGCCGTACAAATGGCAACAAAGTTGAGGACAATAGTCCGAAGAATGTAAATACTGTAAATACAACCTCATCTCAGAAACATAGACAAAGTTTTGTTTCTATTTTATGCAAAACTTGTTCGTTTAACGCGGTATCTTCATCATATTTCTGCAGAACGGCCCTTCTGTTGCTTCAAGTCTCTTTTTTTAAGGAGGTCGTCCAGCACTCGCTGTCATACAGGAGGACAGATATCACGTAACAGTTTAGTACTATTTTTCGAGTTTCTAGCGAAATTTTTATATGTATTAGTTGTCGGCTTAGCTTTTGGAATGCTTCCTTGACTATCCCAGTATTTCCATGTTTCTGAAAAGGATGAACATTTTTACCTCAAAGCATTATTTGATCTCTTCTCTTAATGGAAAGATTGACGATGATTTGTGTCAGCCAATTTTTATGAGGTATATTTTAGAAAAGCTTGAAATAACTATTTACTGGCGAAAAAAAAACAAAACTTCAAATCCTTTATACAAATTAAAGATATAATTTTACGTTCAAAGCTAATATTCTTACCGTTGGCTAAAAATATCGCGGTAACATATACGAAAAATAAGGAAACGTTTACAAGCCAATTCTCTTTCGACAAAAGAGACATTTTTATTGCGGTAACCTTGCTGGAACGATATCATAGCTTTCAAAGTATGGATTTTTACTTGTTTTATCTAAATCTAAACTTATTTATAAATGGAACTTTTCTCTCTGTGTGTGTGTGTATGTGTGTGTGTGTGTGTGTGTGTGTCCGTTAACTATAGACTTCGAAACGACTGAACCGATTTTCTTGAAAATTTACTCAGTTGTACTATAAGCGTTTGCGAGTGTTCTAAGCTAGGGTTTGTGTTGAGGTACCCCCGATAAATATCGAAAATCGATAATCGAAAACATTGGGTTATAGAAGGAGTGGTCCGATTTTAATCAAATTTGATGCACTCATAGACAAAGACATAAGAAACGATATTCAGAAGTTTCAAGGTTGCAGTTCTTACAATAGTGCAGAAAATCGATACTATATATATCTATAAAAGGCAAGATGATTGTGTGTGTGTCTGTTTATCTGCTTGTATGTCTGTATTTTTTTCAACCCATTTATTTTAGTTTTTGCTTCGGGTTTGGCTCTAAGTAGGTATGATTGTAGTTCTTCGTCTCAGCCATGATGCCATTTACTCAGAGGACTTATTTAGCCTTCAAAATTCAGTTTACTACGAAAAAAACTTTTTTGATATCGATACGAGGAAATCAAAATTTGATTTACATCCATACCTTTTTCTTTCAGTCTACGGTTTCGCTTTAACTTGAAACAACTATTGCTTTTTACTCTTTCGTGCTAACGTCCAAAGAGTCTGAGCTCCAGGACCATGGATTAGTTTTAAAGCTTTCATTACACACGAGCAACGCCGAGCTATACGGCTAGTTTATTTTATAAACAGGTTTTTTAGCTTCACGCCCTGGACAGTGTTTTGTATTCACATTTGTTTCTCGGTTTGCCAATCGAAAACTATTTCTTCCCTTTCAGCTAGGTGTTAGTGAATTGCCAACTCGCTTGGGCGATCATGTCTCTTTCGAGGCATAACTGACTAAGCTGAAGATTTTCCTGCAGTAGGTTGCTATTAATTTCTGCAGTTGTCAACCAAGGCTATAGAAGCTGGAAGGAGAAGAGATGGATTGATACATTTCCCAAGGGTATTTGATGTTAAAAGAAAAGAGTAATTGTCTTGGAAAAGAAGTTCGGATTTCAGTATCGCTGATTGTAGATTTTTCTTTATCTGATCATCACATAAACTGAGCTTGTTTTTCATGTCTATTAACCTACCGGATCATTCTTGTTTTGATAAGCGCAGATAAGTCTATTCCCCTGTTCACACCCCTTTTGGGTCTTTTGAAGAAGAGTAGAGGTCTTGTGTCTTAGTGGCATTATCGCCTTGCTTGTATTGAGTTGGTTAATACTGAGCATCAGGAAGAGACAGCTGAAGTTCTTGGGATATGTAATGAGAAAGAAAAGCTTCGAGAATCTGATACTCTCAGGTCAGATAGAGGGAAAAAGAGACAAGGGAATAAGGAGGATAACATATTTGAAGAGCCCGAGCAGGTGGGGATGGCAGAGCGGGGTTTGTGTGGGGTAACAGGAGAAAGTGTGCTAAGTTTAAGTTTTGGTTTAAGTTTTGTTTAACGTCATATCAACCACTGTGGGTTATTTAATGCCAAAAAACGTGGGGTTTTAAGGTATTTGTTTAAATGTTCGGGTATAGTGAGAAGTTTGATTTAGTCGGATTTTAATGAAAAGTTTTTGTTTTTATTTGTTTTCATTTCAGAAAACTGAAAATGACTTTTAGTTTTGTATTTTTGCATTCAAAAATGTTTTGCTGAGAATATTTTTATCTTCAAAAATGTGTTATGGTAATAATTTTTTCCTTCAAAACTGAATTACTGGTAATATTTTTCTTTCAAAAATGTATATTTTTCTATAAAAGTCTATTTTTATGTATATATTTCTATAAAAGTGTATTTTTATAATTTCATAGTGTTTTGACCCCAGTTATGGGGTTAACTATTTGCCCATAGCTGGGGCCCTAACAGGTGGTATCACTTCGGGTCAGGGTGGACCTGGGAACAAAATCAATTAAGAGGTGGTTCCATGCTCTTCACAACCTCCCAATGAGAGGCCTTGCTGCCGGATGCAGTTTAACGTCATACCCAGGACCGAAAGTGTGCTAAGAGCCACCAGAGATAGGGAGACGTGGAAAGCCATGATCGTCTACGTTCTGAAGGGACATGGCACATAGAATAATATATATATATATATATATATATATATATATAATGGATGTTTAATTTATTAAACTGACAGAATTTTATCACTTTAAATGTTACTTTTAGTGGATACTAGTATTTGCGTTGTGGTGCAGTGGATACCGGCGGTTCAGAACGAGACATCGGGGAGCCGGGTTTGAATTCCAGTTGAACCCGTTGGCTTCACTTACGCGTAAATACCCTTGGGAAAGTTATTAATCCGTCTTTTCTCTCCAGCTGTGGGTTAAATAGCAGAATAGATTGGGTTCCATACCTCTTGGTTGGCAACTAATCCACCGCAGAAAGAAATGACAACCTACTGAGGGAAAATGTTCTACCCAGTAGGTTATGTCTCTTTCAAGACATGATCGCCTAAGTGAGTATCACGTATGGCACTTAACTGACTGACTTGTATGCAAAGGAGAAGAAAACTCATACTTTATATCAGGAAGAGACTAATGAGGTTCATGGGACAGGTAATGAGGAATGAGGGCCTGGAGAATTTAATACTCACAGGTCGGATAAAGGGAAGGAGAGACAGAGGAAAGCAGCACGAGACGTACTAGTTAAGTCTGAACAAATGGAGGGCGGAGTGGGGTTTAGAAGAGATACCAAGATATAAAATATTGAAAGCAACAAGAGATAAATCCAGGTAAAAGTCCATGATCGCCCACGCCCTGAAGAAGAAGTATTTGAGCAGATGCTCCATTTATTTGTTAAACACTATATTGTTTTTTTGTTTTGCATACCGGCCTGAATATTCGAATAATATATACTAAAATTAATTGTTCTGAACGTTTAACCCAAAATGTTTTTAAAGAAGAATATATCTTGTTTTGTTTCGAAATTACTCTGTTACGTTTGTTCGAATTTTTCTCGCTCTACCTATATAAGACGCTCTCCCACCCCGGTCTATTAGAAGTATTCTTTCCTCTGTTGTATTTAACCTTTGACTTTTCACAAACCAGTTAACTATAAACTTATTTTTTACGTTCTATGTTAGAGTAATTTATTTCGATTATTAAATTAATTACTATTCTTTATTTTGCAGAATTAATCACTTCAAATAAAATGTCACTTGATATGGGCGTGCATATAATTATCAAGGACCACTTGCTGTAAATTTGTGATCTTGTGCCAGTTTAAACAAGTGATTAGTGAATAAAAGTTTCGCAGAGAGATCTATTCAAAATAACGGAAATTGTTTTCTACAAATTACTGCTGAGAACGCCATGGGCTGAACATTTGAAAATGACGAAGTTTTAGATAAAATCGAAACGAAAAGGACACATGAGAAAGAGTCAGTTAAAATTTCTAGGGCCCATAGTGAGGAAAGAGGGCTTAAAAAATTTGACACTCAAAAGACATACTGAAGGCAAGAGCGACAGAGAGAAACAGCGCATGGCCTAGCTAACGAGCTTATCTAAATCGTATGCAGAACAGAGATTAGGGAGTTAAAGAACAGGAAATTGTGAAGAGTCATGATCGCCCACATCCTGAAGGATCAAAACACATAAAAGAAAAAAATATATTTTAATGTTATTTCGAAAAGACTTCGTCATAAGATTCTTCGATGTATGATTCTTCTTTATGTGCGGACGTAGGCGATCATGGCTCTCCACAACTTCCTATCCTATGCAGCTTTTAATAAATATTCACTTTCTGATATTTCTCTTCAAACCCGTTCCAACATCAATTTACTTAAGCCTACTAAGTATGCTATGCGTTTTTTCCTCCGTCTCTCTTGTATTCAGTTCTGTCCTGTGCATATCAAATTCTCCAAGCCCTCCTTTCTCACTATCTGCCGCATAAATCTCATCTTTTTTTTTTTCAGATATTAGGTATAAGTTTCGTTTTTGTTTTAATTTTCCCTAGTGATGTTATTGTTTTCATTTTTTCTGAGTTAGGTTATTGTATAGACGTAAGAGGAGCAGCGAAGAATCGCAGATTCTGAGGATATGTAGGATAGATAACAGTTGACTCTAGATCCTAAGATGGCGGAGTGGGGTTTAGAAGAGATACCAAGAGAAAAAATATTGAGAGCAACAAGAGACAGCTCCAAGTGGAGGTCCATAATCGCCCACGTCCTGAAGAAGAAGAAGTATTTGATCAGATGCTCCATTTATTTGTTAAACACTATATTTATTTATTTTTGCCTACCGGCCTGAATATTCGAAAAATATATCCTAAAATGGATTGTTCTGAACGCTGAAACTTCCTTCTTACTGAGATTTACCCTACTCCTCCACTGACCGAGTCGTGCAGAGGGTCGGTTTTTGATGTAGCGCATCCGTTCGAGCCATTGATCAGATATTACCCAGCTCCCGCATACACGATGACCGACTGGGTACTAAGCTAGTCATAGCTGGTCATAGCATGTTAAAGCTTGTTGTATGCCTCACAGCCGAAGGCCGAAAAGTAACTGCGCAAAGCCTGGCTACGGTAGATCCTTCGGACCTGTGAAATACAAATGCAATACGGATGATCCGACCCCGATGCGATGGTAGTCTTAGAAGTTGAGGAATGTAGTTCATCAGACTATTTTCCGTTAACCCGAGAACACTAACCATGGATATATATATGACTCAGCGTAAATGACACCATTTTAATTACAATTTAAATAAATTGCAGTGCCTGATTTTCTTACCTAAATAATGTTTTTCAGTTCCTATTAATGTTAACTCAAAGTACAAATTTTGAAGTGCCTGCATGTAAAATATTTCAAATAAAGATTTATGTTTAATATTTTTATATTGTTGTAGAAGAACATCCTATCCTACTCCGGAATGGATATGGTCTAGTCTATAAAAGACTGTGACTAGTGGCATACGTCAGCATACGTCACTAGACGGAAGCATACGTCACTAGACGGAAGCATACGTCACTAGACGGGAGCATACGTCATTAGACGGGAGCATACGTCACTAGACGGACTCATACGTCACTAGACGGAAGCATACGTCACTAGACGGGAGCATACGTCATTAGACGGGAGCATACGTCATTAGACGGACGCATACGTCATAGGCGGAGACATTTTCTCCTAATCGTTATTCCTGTTACTATTCGTTGATTGTTCTTGTACGCCTATTGGTTTATTGTACTGTTGTATAATAAATCTCTTCTAATCTATCTTCAGTGTTAACTATTATTCTTGCACTATTCTTTTCCCTGATATTCCTTCTCGGGATATATCAGATTGGCGACAAAGATTTGGCAGTTACGTGGGGCTCACCAAAATACCAGATTGACGACGAAGATTTGGCAGTTACGTGGGGCTCACCAAAATACCACATTGGTAAAAAAGATTCGGCATTTACGCGAAGCTCGCCAAATATCAGTTTGTTGACCAAGATTTACGCGATTGAAAAAAAAGCAGTAGCTTCTAGCCAAAATATCTGATTGACAAGGTAAATTTGGAAAGGTTGACGCGAAAAGAAAAATAAGTTAAGGTAAGAGTTAGTTTTTTTTTACCCCCTCATAAAAAAACTACGTTTATTGTTCTTGCGAAAGAGTATAACTTATTGGTCAGCTGTACATATAAAAAATATGGAACAATTAGCTGAATTGGCAACGACGCTGGGAGGAGCGGTCCAACTGTTAATGCAACAACAACAATAACAACAACAACAAGTGTTAAAGCAACAGGAAAGTCAACAAAAAATACAAACGTATCTCCAACAACAAATAATACTTCAACAAGAAGTTTTGAAAAAATGATATTAAAGCAGGACGAACCGAAGTGAGGGTTCTAGAGTCTTCTCTACAGAGGGTATTTCAAACTCTCTTACAGAATTTGTATAGAATCCTGAAGAAGGGATTACTTTTCTTTTGTACTATAAAAGATACGAAAAGATTTTTTCGAGACGGTGCAAAGCATGGACCGATGAGGAAAAAATAATGCTTCTATTACAAAAGATAGGAACTCAGGAGAATATGAAATACACAAGCTTTATTTTACCGAGAAAACCTGAAGACATTTCGTTCGATGAAACGGTCGAAATTTTGTCGAAAGTGTTTGGAGAAAGAGAAAGTTTGTTCTATACACAATATAAGTGTTTAAATATCGTAAAAGAAGAACATGAAGACTTTATTACGTACGCTGGAAAAGTTAACTCACAATGCGAACGATTTAAAATAAAAAATATCAGAGAAGAGATGTTTAAATGTTTAATCTTTGTAACGGCACCGAAAGATAAGGAAGTACGCTCGAAGATTCTCACAATGTTGGATAAGGATGCAGAAATAACGCTACAGAAAGTATCGGAAGAATGCCAAAAATTGATAAACTTTAAAAGAGATGATGTTTGTATTGAAGAAAAAAGCGTTGTTTGAATTCATAAAGTTAAGCAACAGGCCTACGAAAAGGGAAAACCATACTGCGAAGCATGTGGTAAAACTAATCACGTCACAAGTAAATGTTATTCTAGAGATAAATATGCTTTGAATGTACGGAGAAGGGGCACAAAGCAGTGATGTGTAAGAAAAAAGGACCGAAAGTCCAAAAGGATAAATACTGTGGTAATGAAGAAAGTTACAAAGGATTGCGGTACTAGAAAGTACGTGGACATAAAAATAAATGGACGAAATGTCACTTGTTTACTGGACACCGGAAGTGATATCTCTACAGTAGATGAATATACCTGGGAAAAATAGGCCGACCAGAGTTACAGAAAACTAAAAAGATTGCAAGATGCATTTCAGGTAATAAATTAAAATTCAAAGGTGAATTTTTAGCGAAAGTAGCATTTGACGGCAAAGTACACAAGACTAAAATCTATGTGATTTTAGGACATAATACAAATCTATTTGGTATAGATTTAATCGTGTTATTTAATTTATGGGAAAAGCCTATGGATATGTTTTGCACAAGGATAAATGCGTCAAATGTAGGAAAGTCAAAGCAGACTGAAAAATTCGTAAAAGACTTAAAAAATGAGTTCACGGAAGTATTTTTGGAGAAACTGTGTTGCTGTACACAAACTGAAGTAAAGTTTGAAATAAATGACAACATTAAACCAGTGTTCAAACCGAAAAGGAAAGTTAGGGGCGATAGACAAAGAATTGCAAAGATTGGAGACAAATGGAGTTACTGAAAAAATGAATATTCGGACTGGGCTTCGCCTACGGTCTATGTAAAGAAGAAAAATAACAAAATAAGTGTGTGTTCAGATTTTTCGACTGGAGTAAACGAATGCTTAAAAGATCACAAGTATCCACTCCCCACACCAGAGGAGATATTTTCAAAGTTAAATGAAGGAAATATCTTTTCAAAGAAAGCTCTGTCAGAAGCATATTTGCAGGTTAAGGTCGAGGAAGAGTGTTCAAAGTATTTGACAATAAACACGCATAGAGGATTATACAGATTGAAATGTCTACCGTTTGGTTTAAAGGTAGCACCTAGTGCATTCCAACAAATCATGGGTACTATGTTATCGGGTCTTGACTATTCAATGGCGTACTTAGATGACATTTTGATTAAAAGCGAAAGTATAGAAGAGCATAAAACGCATGTCCGCGAAGTGCTTAAGCGAATTAGGAATTATGGGTTCAAAGTAGGACCTAAAAAATGCGAGTTTTTCTTGTACAAGATTGAGTATTTAGGTCAAATTATCGATTGCAAAGGTAGAAAACCTAATCCAAACAGAACTGAAGCAATTAAAAATATGCCTATTCCAGATAATGTAACTAAGCTACAGTCATTTCTGGGATTTGCGAATTACTATAACATCTACATTCCTAATATGCACGACCTAAGAGGACCCTTAAATAAATTATTGGAAAAAAATAAAAAGTGGTGTTGGACGAAGGAATGCGACGAAGCTTTTGAAAAAATCAAAATGTGCTTGTTGTCAGATTTGGCGTTAGTGCATTTTGACCCGAAGAAAGAGTTAATCATAGCATCGGATGCAAGTGAATACGGCATTGGAGCTGTATTGTTAAACAAATTCGAGGATGGCGCAACGAAATCTATCGCTCATGCTTCGATAGCGTTGCTTCCAGCAGAAAAAAATTATAGCCAGATAGAAAAGAAAGCACTAGCTATAATTTATGCGGTAAAAAATTCCACAGATTTATTTATGGGAGAGCGTTTGTACTGCAAACCGACCATAAACCGTTATTATCAATATTTGGGTCAAAAAAACGTGTACCGACTCATTCGGCGAAAAGGCTACAAAGACGGTCTGTAATTTTGTTAAATTACAATTTCAAAATGAAATTTATTCCATCTAAAGAAATAGCACATGCGGATTGTATGTCAAGACTGATTCCAAAAAAGCCTGAGTTGCTATAAGAAACGGTAATAGCGGCGCTGAAAGAAGAAAAGGAACTAAAAGATGTACTAGTAAACACCGTTAGCTTATTACCGGTAACACCGGAAGAAATTGAAAAAATGGCGGAAACAGATAACTATATTTCTAAAATGATTAAGCAAGTCAAAGGAAATAAAGAAAATAAAGGAGGAAAAATTTCACCATTTTCAATTTGTAACGAGACATTGATGTATGCTCAGAGAGTGGTAATACCAAGAGTGTTAAGAAAAAGGATTTTAAAAGAATTTCATCTGGGTCATCCAGGCATATCACGAATGAAGTCCTTAATGATGAGTTATGTGTACTGGCCTAGAATGGACCAAGATATCGAAGAATTGGTGAAACAATGTAAAGGCTGTCAGCTAGCAGCTAAATCACCACCCATAAAAACGCAGCCGTGGCCTAAAACGAACACATGTGGACTATGCACGACCAATAAAAGGAGAATATTATCTAATCATGGTGGATAGTTTTTCCAAATGGACTGAAGTATATGAATTCAAGTGACCAACAGCGGCAAACACGATAAAGGCTTTAAATGAAGTATTTAGCCGGCTGGGGGTGCCAAAAACAATCGTAAGTGATAACGGTACCATGTTCACAGGATCTGAGTTTAAGAGTTATTGCAAGGCGTTAGCTATGGAACACGTAACGACACCAGCATATAATTCGAAGTCAAATGGGCAGGCGGAAAGGTTCGTCGATACATTCAAAAGAGCAATGAGAAAAGCGAATGGAATCGACACTGATGATAAAGATATTCACACTTTTTTGATAGTGTATAGGATTACACCCAATCACAATATCAATGGTAATTTATCACCTGCGGAGGTAATGTATGCAAGAAAGATTAGATCAATATTTGATAGGCTATTACCAAAGGAAAGGAAAAGACCTTGAGAAAACCAAACTCGGATACAAAATATTTCAAAGAAGGCGATAAAGTTTTCTTTAGAAACTATCGGCCAGGAAAGTGTTTGTGGCAAGACGGAATAGTAAGCCGGAGAATCGGTAAGGTGATCTATATAGTGCAAGCACAGAAGTTTGTCTGCAAAAGACACCGAAATCAGTTTAGACCCCGATTCGTGGAAACCGTTAATAAGGAATATGAGATACCAATGGTGGTATTGTACGATACGTTTGAAATTAAACCACACGCGAACGTGGAAGTACCGATGGAGGTAACTAATGATTCTCCTGAAAGTGAGGACACAAGGAGAAGAAGTAAGAGAAAAAGAAAGAAAATAAAACACCTATGCCCAGATCCCAAAAGAAAAAATATTGAACCAAATTCCATGAAGAATTTAGCTCGGGTGGGGAGGTGTTGCAGAGGAACATCCTATCCTACTCCGTAATGGATATGGTCTAGTCTATAAAAGACTGTGACTAGGGGCATACGTCAGCATACGTCACTAGAAGGACGCATACGTCACTAGACGGAAGCATACGTCACTAGACGGACGCATACGTCATAGACGGAGACATTTACTACTTGATCGATATTCCTGTTACTATTCGTTGACTGTTCTTGTACGTCTATTGGTTTACTGTATAATTAATTTCTTCTAATCCATCTTCAGTGTTAAGTATTATTCTTGCACGATAATTTTCCCTGATATTCCTTCTCGGGATATATATATGTATGTATGTATGTGTGTGTGTGTGTGTGTGTGTGTGTGTGTGTGTGTGTGTGTGTGCTTACTGGGATCGTTAGATAAGTAATTTTGGCTTGTAACAAGAAAAATAATTTTTGAGAAAGGATGAAAATAGATTAATTGAAACAAAATTAGACTAACATATTAAATTGGAAAAAAGAAAGAAGCAGGAACGAGGAAAACAACGAAAAGAAAAGAAGAAGGGAAGAACATCGAGGAAATGAATGAACAGAAAAAAGAAGAGACGAGGAAAAAAAAAGACAGAATAAAAATAATGGAATTTGATATAAAAATGAAATTTATAAAAAAATTAATGAATTACGCAAGAACGAATGAAAAGATAACAAAATCAGTTAAGAAAGGATAAAAGAAAGAAAGAAAGAAAGAAAGAAGTAAATCGAGTTGAAGAAAAGGAACAGAAACAGACAGAAATAATATATTAAAATAAGGATAAAATAATGAAAAATGATGAAAAAAGAAAGAAAAAATAATTGAATGAAAAAAGAAATAAGAAAGAAAGAAAGAAAGAAAGAAAGAAAGAAAGAAAGAAAAAAAGTAATTCGGGTTGAAGAAAAAGAAAAGAAACAGACAGAAAGAATATATTAAAATAAGGATAAAATAACGAAAAATGATGAAAAAATAAAGAAAGAATAATTGAATGAAAATAGAAATAAGAAAGAAAGAAAGAAAGAAAGAAAGAAAGAAAGAAAGAAAGAAAAAAGTAATTCGGGTTGAAGAAAAAAGAAAAGAAACAGACAGAAAGAATATATTAAAATAAGGATAAAATAAGGATAAAATAATGAAAAACGATGAAAAAGAAAGAAAGAATAATTGAATGAAAAAAGAAAGAAAGAAAGAAAGAAAGAAGTAAATCGAGTTGAAGAAAAGGAACAGAAACAGACAGAAATAATATATTAAAATAAGGATAAAATAATGAAAAATGATGAAAAAAGAAAGAAGGAATAATTGAATGAAAAAAGAAATAAGAAAGAAAGAAAAAAGAAAGAAAGAAAGAAAGAAAAAATAATTCGGGTTGAAGAAAAAGAAAAGAAACAGACAGAAAGAATATATTAAAATAAGAATAAAATAATGAAAAATGATGAAAAAAGAAAGAAAGAATAATTGAATGAAAAAGAAAGAAAGAAAGAATGAAGTAAATCGAGTTGAAAAAAGGAATAGAAACAGACAGAAAGAATATATTAAAATAAGAATAAAATAATGAAAAATGATGAAAAAAGAAAGAAAGAATAATTGAATGAAAAACAAAGAAAGAAAGAATGAAGTAAATCGAGTTGAAAAAAGGAACAGAAACGGACAGAAAGAATATATTAAAATAAGGATAAAATAATGAAAAATGATGAAAAAAGAAAGAAGGAATAATTGAATGAAAAAAGAAATAAGAAAGAAAGAAAGAAAGAAAGAAAGAAAGAAAGAAAAATAATTCGGGTTGAAGAAAAAGAAAAGAAACAGACAGAAAGAATATATTAAAATAAGAATAAAATAATGAAAAATGATGAAAAAAGAAAGAAAGAATAATTGAATGAAAAACAAAGAAAGAAAGAAAGAAAGAAAGAAGTAAATCGAGTTGAAGAAAACGAACAGAAACAGACAGAAAGAATATATTAAAATAAGAATAAAATAATGAAAAATGATGAAAAAAGAAAGAAAGAATAATTGAATGAAAAAGAAAGAAAGAAAGAATTAAGTAAATCGAGTTGAAAAAAGGAACAGAAACAGACAGAAAGAATATATTAAAATAAGAATAAAATAATGAAAAATGATGAAAAAAGAAAGAAAGAATAATTGAATGAAAAAGAAAGAAAGAAAGAAGTAAATCGCGTTGAAAAAAAGGAACAGAAACAAACAGAAAGAATATATTAAAATAAGGATAAAATAATGAAAAATGATGAAAAAGGAAAAAATGAATAATTGAGTGAAAAAAGAAAGAAATAAAGAAAAAAATATTTTACATTAAAAATATCAAAAGAATGAATTCCTACTTTTCTTTTTTTTCGTATATGTTGCCATCGTTCTTTTTTTTTTTTCCTCGCTGATTTCTGTTTTGTTTTCAGCTTCTCTTATTCTTTTAATATTTTTTTCAAACATCATTTTTCTTTATTCCTTTTCATTCTTTAATTTTTTCTTTTACTCATTATTTTTCTTCGTTCATTTTTTTATTTTATCTTTATCTTTTTCATTTTTTATGTCTCCCTTTTTCTTTTTATTTCTAGATCTTTTTGTTTCTTTTAGTAATCATTTTTTTATCACATCTTTAAACTCATTTCTCCTTCTAGGTTTCTTAAATTCATTACTGTCCTTCTTTTCTTTCCCTTCTTTCATTCATCTTTTTTTACTTTATTTGTTTTGTTTTTTAGTAACTCTTTCTCTTTTTAACTCTTCATTCTTTCATTCATTTCTGTTTGTTTAGTTTTTCAGTTCCTTTTTTTCTCTTTTCCTTTAATTTCCTTCGTTTATTCAATAATTTTTCTTTGTTTTCATTACTTTTTCTTTCTTATTCTAGCCTTTTTCTTTTCCTATTTTTTTTACTCATTATTATTCTTTCTTTTTTAGTTTTATTCTTTCAATTATTTTCTTTTCTTATTTCTTTCTTTCCATATATTCTCCCTTCATTCATTCATTCGTTTCTTTCTTTCTTTCTTTCTTTCTTTCTTTCTTTCTTTCTTTCTAGGTTAAAATTTCATCCATTATAGTCATTGTCTCTACTGCAGTCTCGTACTGATGCAAGAATTACAATTGAACATTAGAAACTAGAGCCGGACATCTTGAACGTCTTCAAGAGTCTTCAGAGTATCAAAATTCCATTGTGAGCTTAGCCACTTATTAAAAAGATTTAAGCCTATCATGTTACCCCCAGTTATTTTCTTAATTATTAATAAATCAACATCAAATTTAAGGCTAAGATGTTTTTCAGCTTATTTGAAATCCCCAATTAATATATATATATATATTATTGTAAGTGTTTTATATATATATATATATATATATATATATATATATATATATATATATATATATATATATATATAGAGAGAGAGAGAGAGAGAGAGTCCGCTAAAAAATATATACACAGGTCAAGAAAGGAAATTCTTTTATTGACATTTAAATACTTATTTCGGCGTAAGTGAATACAAGGAATTCAACATGAAATTCGGACTTGGCTCCCCGATTAGTCCTTCCGAGCCGATATCCAGTGCACCACAACGCACCTCCTGCCAAATATCATGTTTTTGGATGTTTATCTTAAAATCTGCAATTACGGTTAACACAATTGTAAGTATGCGTGATTGGTAATTTCTAGTTAGCAAGCATTGGTGCAGCAAGAATAAAACCATCTGTTTCAACTTTTAACTCTACATTCCATAGCCATTGATGGGTACAGGGTTTGTCTATATCAGCTTGTTTAATACGGGCAGAATATTGACCGTGAAGAGGTTTATCTTACCATCGTTTCTTGCATTTGGTTCCTTGAATTTGCCTTTACTTTTGTTTTTTTCCAGAGATTTTACAGCTGAAATTCCATTTTAAATTTCTTCGCTTCTTTTATTACTGAATAAAGTTTTTCACTTCTTTCGTATTCTTTGAAACAGATCATCTAGTCTTCTGTAGTTTCAAGGTATCTTAGAAGGCTACTTGTTGTTGTTTTGTAAGATAGTTCTAGTGAAACTGATTTTCTGGCTCCTTAACACATACAGACGAGCAACGCCAGCCTTGGAATGTTTCATGCGATAGGAAGTGAGAAACTTTCTTATTTCAGCATCCATTCGCTTAATCTCAGTTATGGTCCAATTAAGGATGTCGAAACTGTATTGCATGACGGATACTGCAAAGGTGTTTCTGTTTTTTTCTTTTTTTTTCTTTTTTTGTTTTTTGTGATTCCACTCAGTATTCATTACCAGACTTACACGTCTGCAGTATTCATTTTTTATTCTCTCCTTTATTTGTATATATATCACAAACACATCTGGGTATAAAAAAACTTATTTGATATCGATACCAGGAAATCAAAATTTGACTTACATCCATTCATTTATGTTTCAGTCTACGGTTTCGCTAGAACTGGAAACAACTATTGCTTTTTAGTCTTTCGTGCCAACGTCCAAAGAGTTTGAGCTCCAGGACCATGGATTATATATATATATATATATATATATATATATATTTAAAACTAATCCATGGTCCTGGAGCTCAAACTCTTTGGACGTTGGCACGAAAGACTAAAAAGCAATAGTTGTTTCCAGTTAAAGCGAAACCGTAGACTGAAAGAAAAATGAATGGATGTAAGTCAAATTTTGATTTCCTGGTATCGATATCAAATAAGTTTTTTTAGTCGTAAACTGAATTTTGAAGGCTAAATAAGTCCTCTGAGTAAATGGTATCGTGGCTGAGACGAAGAACTACAATTATACCTACTTAGAGCCAAACCCGAAGCAAAAACTAAAATAAAAGGGCCTAAAAAATACAGAAATACAGGTAGATAAACAAACACACACACAAACATCTTGCCTTTTATATCTATCTATCTATCTATCTATGATAAATCAACTGGAGGTAAGGTTGATAAAACCAGAAAATTAATCCATAGAGTCTTTAAATCCTTTGGCCTTAATGTAGTAATTAACCACAATATCAAGCAAGTAGACTTCCTAGACATAACATTAGACCTAGTATCGAACACTTTCCAACCTTACATGAAAAACAACGCTAACCCAATATATATAAACCCCAACTCTAATCACCCACCATCCATTGTTAAGAACATCCCATCATCGGTAGAACGTTACATTACCACACACTCATCCAATGAAGAGATATTTGATAAGCACAAGGTAATTTATAATAGAATCCTTAATGAAAGCGAGTATAAATCATCAAAAATCAGTTTTGTGTAAAAATTCGAAAGTCCAAAAAGCAGAAATAGAAGCAGGAAAATAATATGTTATAACCTCCATTAAACCAATCAGTTAATTTCAAGCTGGGACATAAATTTCTTAATAGAGAAGCGCTTTCCCAAAAATAACCCTCTAAGCAAAATCTTTAATAAAAATACCATAAAATTAAGCTATAGCTATTCTAATAATCTAGAAAAAATAATCAAAATGCATAACACAAAAATATTAAAAATATACAGTAAAAATAAATCCAACACTAATACAAGTCCGTCCCATGACAACAACCTCTGTAACTGTAGAAACCCCAACCAATGCCCCATGGCTAATAAATGTCTGACGAAATCTCTGATATATATGTGTTCGATTTCATCCTTAAAAAATCCTAAAGATGAAAAAATATATATTGGGAATATCATGAACGTATTTAAAAAGCGCTTTTACAACCACCTCTCATCCTTCAATAACAAAGAAAAACAAAACATGACATCTCTCTCCAAACACTTGGAAATGAAAAAACGAAAATAAAACACCTAAGGTAAAATGGAAAATTCTCAAAAAAGCAAGAACAGCAAAATCTATAAAAGAACCATGCTTTCTTTGCCTTCAAGAAAAAAATAGAGATCCTTATATATATAAATAGTAACAAGCTCTTAAATCAGAGGCACGAAACCACAGTAAACTGCAAGCACATTAGGGACTTAACCCTACAATCATGTTGAGAAATACAAAGAGTTCGATTGATATCCTCTTTATAAAAGATAAAAAATACTATAGAAAAAAATCGATCCAATAAATCCTTAAAGGAAGGCCTATCACTAAAGCCTACACCAATAACCTTACTTAACACAATAATCTTACTTAAATACAAAAATATTCCGTACTAGAAAAATCAAAATTAAATAAATGGCTCCCAAACTTGAAAAAGAATCAAAATTCATATATTCAAAATCAAGATTAAATATACTACTTCAGAATAATTATATCATACACAAAAATAAACTGTAAGCACACGTAAGATCTAACCCTACAATCACTTCAAAAAAAATACTGGGAATTTGAATAAATATTTTTATTATTATAAAAAATAAAAAATGCTACAGAAAAATCGATGTAATAAATCCTTAAAATAAGATCTAACGCCCGCAAAAATATCTAAATATTAAAAAAATATATAAAAAATTAAAAGAAATAAATAAGATTCCAAACGATAATTTATAAAAAAAAAGAAGAGGAATTAAAAAAAAACCGACCCACTAAACTTAAAATTAAGATTAAGCATACAACTTTATACAAAAAACTGATAAAACGCCAATTTGCATTTACTTCTCAAAAAATACAAATTTAGATTTTTTGAAATAACTTCGCCTAAATACAATGATATTCCAAACTTGAATATATAAAAAAAGAAGAGAGAAAGAATGGAAGAGAAGAAAGAAAAGAAAAAGAAAAAGAAGGAAGAAAGAGGAGAAGAGGGGTATATATATATATATATATATATATATATATATATATGTGTGTGTGTGTGTGTGTGTGTGTGTTCTTGTTTTTTTTTTAAAAAGAACCCTATAAAATAAAAAAATATTCCATACCGAAAAAATCTAAATTGGAAATAAAAAACACCCCACCCCTATCACGTCTATGAAAACCTAGACACAGGATCAAAGAAAATACATGAATTAGGTCCACTGACAGCAGACATCAACCAATTAAACGATAGCCAACCATAAAAATGACCACTCAACAGTGCCCTCTTAGAAATCCTAACCAAAAGATATACCGAACCGATAAAAAGATAAAACATACTTTCCAACAGATAATACCATTAATCAACATTTTCACACCTGCACACCAAATTCCTCAAAAGTCTAACGATCAAAACGAGACATTCACTCAATTACCAATAAACCCCAACCAACCCCATGACAACAACGAACCAAATATAAACAGAGAATGATCCCGAACCTTCATTTCCCTCGAAGAAGTGTTTAAATTCAAACACTGAAACAACCATATGATTGTAGGGAAGAGGACATATATAGAAGGAATTATGTACATATTCTAAAACATAATTTATAATAAATATTCACTGCTCTATACATCATATATCGACCACTGTTTTAAATTAATGTTTTGGACGGAAAAAAAATTTCTTTTTTCTCTCCTCATTGTATACTCACTCGGATATCTATCTATCTATCTATCTATCTATCTATCTATCTATCTATCTATCTATCTATCTATATTATCGATTTTCTGCACTATTGTGAGAACTGTAACCTTGTAACCTTGAAACTTCTGAATATGGTTTCGTATGTCTTTGTCTATGATTGTATCAAATTTGATTAAAATCGGACCACTACTTCTATAACCCAATGTTTTCGATTATCGATATTTATCGGGGGTACCTCGACACAAAACCTAGTTAAGAACACTCGCAGACGCTTATAGTACAACTGTGTAAATTTTCAAGAAAATCGGTTCAGCTGTTTTGGAGTCTATAGGTAACGGACGCACACACACACACACACACGCAAACACACACTCACATTACATAGCATTTGAATACATGGTTCTGTTGTCTTTTCGCGCTATCACGCGGTGTGACGTCATACAACCGCATTGCAAATTTGCTAGATGCGTTTGTTATTTTTGGTAACTATTGCCGTTGCCTAGCGGAGCTTTATGTCAACACAAAATAAAATCGTCGGTGATGGTGGATGTTATTGTGTTACCGTCTTAATAACCTCTCTGAAGATGGCTCATGTGAGCCGAAAACTTAGAACCAAATTAATAAAAAATTATCCAAATGTTGGAGAATTTTTGTCTTTATTTTCAGTTGAAATTAAAGCCAAAATACGACGTTTGAGAACGGCTCATGATTAAACATAATAGACATTCATTGTCTCTTATATTTAACAGTATATGTTTAGAAAAGTATTTGCTGCTTCGATACACTATATATATATACGGGTACTGGTCTCTCTCTCTCTCTCTATATATATATATATATACACACACACACACACGCATATATATATATATATATATATATATATATATATATATATACACACAACTTGGTACTGGTCTAATGTAATTATGACCAAAAACTAATATATATGTATATATATTTTGTATGCAGAATTTGTCTTTGTCAATATATATATATATATATATATATATATATAGAGAGAGAGAGAGAGAGAGAGAGAGAGATTTGCGCCTAGATACTATGTAACTGATATCAATATCTATTTACAATTTACTTCCTGCCTAAATTTAAACTTTCTCTTTCTTAGCTGTTTTCATTGGCATTTTCCTGCCAATACTTTCTCACTTATTTTCCTCTTTACATTTTATTTTCCCTATATCTTTCCCTCCCTTCTTTCTTTTCTTTTTCTTGGTTTCTCATATTATTTTCTTATCTTTTCTACTCTATTTCTTTTCCCCCCACTTTTTAATATCTTTTTACATGGTGCAAAAAAATTTCCAAAAATAAAAGGAAGTGGTGTGTTTTTTTAAAAATCTTTTTCATAAAACGTTTATTACCATATTTATTAACTACCTGATGGGACATTATTCTTTCAAAGTCGAAACAAAATATACAATTTTGTTGTAGTTTATACATGTTCTAAAATAATTATATATATATATATATATATTCACAAAAACAAATTCTGCTTACATAAAAGTACAGAAAGATCCGATACAAGTGTGAAAAATTAAAAAAAATAAAGCTAAAATTAAAAGAAAGATATTAAATTAAAAATTAAAGTGAAATGTCAAATAGACTTACATCAAATAAAAAAATTACATTTCAAATGAATTGTATAAAAATTCCCAAATCTTACATATAAAAGACAGGCGAATCCAGAGTGATATCGACCAGAAATGTAAAAGACATGTTCATCTTGCTGACGCCAGCACGAGTGACAACAACCAAAAACTTCCTTGTTATTTTATACGCTCTTTGGACAAACAACGATAGACCTTGACTAACAACAAGAAATAAGCATATATAAAAATATAATTTTTTATTTTTATTCTTCGTCGGTGACTGTTTATGTGGAGTAGGAGGATAACCGGAGAGAGATCACGTACACACAGAAGTTGTCGTGGAATCGTTAGCCAGTCTCTGCTTCTTCAGCCAGCGGTGATCTCTCTTCTCTCTCTCAGTCTTCTGTATGTTCGACCAGAAACCCGAGCATTATCAGGTAAGTGCCATACGTGATACACGCTTTGGGCAATCATGTCTCTTTCGAGACATGACTGACTGGACAGAAGATTATACCGCAGTAGGTTGCCATTGGTTTCTGCGGTAGACTGGTTGCTGGCCAAGGCTATAGAACCCAATCTGTCCTATTATTTAACTCATAACTGGAGGGAAGAAACGGATTAATACCTTTCCCAAGGGTATTTGTGCGGAAGTGAATGCAAGGAATTTAACTGGAATTCGAACACGTCACTCCGATTTGTCGTTCCGAGTTGATATCCACTGCACCACAACGCATACCCGCACCACAATGCACATCCCCAGCATTATATAACACCAAAATTCCTACATGTTTTTGTTTTTCAGGCTGTCGCTCAGCTGACGTCATCTACGGCCATATCTATCAATCTTCGCCGGCTCTCGCCTTTCAAGCCGATTGTCGCCTGTGTTTCTGCCTTTGATGTTACACCTCGCCACCGCCATCCACACCCGGATATTTTTGTCAATCATATCTTTGTCGGCTATCGCTTGTGTTTCTGTCTGTGATGTTGCACCCCGCCGTCACCATCCACAGCTGGATATTTTTATGAATCATAATTTTGTTGGTCAAGGTAAAATCTTTTTTTTAATCGTATCACCACGAGCAAGGCGGTAATGCCACTGACGTGCAGGGGGCTACGTAATAGTGAAAAGATCAGAAAAGAGAAAGCCGAAAACCACATCCTAAACAGGGAACAAGGGACAAGCCACTTAACCTGTTCAATAGACGTGGATGGAGTGTGAACTGGGCGATAGTTTAGTCTATCTACTCCAATTAAAAAAATAAGTGAGAGGATTGGAAAAGAGAAAACCGGAAACCGCATCCAAAGCAGGAAACAAGGGATGAGCCTCTTCACCTGTTCAATAGACGTGGGTGGAGTGTGAACCGGACAATAGTTTAGTCTATCTACTCCAATTGGTTTAGTCTATCTACTCTAATTTACAATAGAGTAGATAACACATTACAGTACAGGGTAACAGAAGGGTTGCTAAGATATTCATTAAATTTTAAAAAATTATGTAAGAAATATACATCCAATTTATCATTTGCGGGATGCGATTGGTAAATTGTCGTTAGGTCTTTTTCTTTTAAATTTCACGCATGCGTTTATTTTTCATTTATTTTCTCGACTGTACAGTATTGTAGGGTCAACTGGGCACCTTCTGTGAGAAAAAGCGCCCCATGACGCAATTCACTCCGCCAGAAATAGCATGCGGTACTGCTTGGCGTTAGCGTCTGAAGCTCCAATACAAACATTTCAGTGTTAGGGTGTCGATCTGACGTCAGAGCAGAGGATTCGGAAAGAGTTGGATGAGTCTAATGGCGATTCCGAAAGTAAGGTAGCTTGGAAAACTGACTTTGATCTTTCTGATAATAAAAGTATTCCCGAATGTGTTGGTGAGGGCATCAGACACAACTCAGAGACCTATATAAACTGCCTTGAGGTGGAAGTGCTGCAATGGCTCAAGACGGTTTCTGCCGGAAGACCCTATGCCTGGCAACAGGACTCCCCATCATACCACAGAAACAGGAGAACCTAGTTATGGCTGTCAGACAAATTTCTGTTACCATATCACACCTTCCATTTGACCACCTAACTCTGCGGACTTGCAATCTTCTTTATTATGTGTGGGGAGCAGTTAATTGAAAGATCAAAACTTTTTGTAACACCAAAGATAAACTGAAGGCAAGTATTATAGAAGCATTCACCAACTTAAATAAGGAGACTGT
>JBBBDQ010001122.1:3595000-3650000 GCA_037127315.1 Ascarosepion bandense
TGTGTGTGTGTGTGTGTATCTGTGTGTGTGTGTGTGTCCGTTACCTATAGACTCCGAAACGGCTGAACCAATTTTCTTAAAAATTTACACACTTGTACAATAAGCGTCTGCGAGTGTTCTTAGTTAGGTTTTGTGTCGAGGTACCCCGGATAAATATCGAAAATTGATAATCGAAATAATCGGGTTATAGAAGGAGTGGTCCGATTTTAATCAAATTTGATACACTCATAGACAAAGACATACGAAACGATATTCAAAAGTTTCAAGGTTTCAGTTCTTACAATAGTGCAGAAAATCGATACAATATATCTATATATATATATATATATATATATATATAGGCAAGGCAAGATGTTTGTGTGTGTGTCTGTTTATCTGCCTGTATGTCTGTAATTGTTCAGACCCTTTAATTTTAGTTTTTGCTTTTGGTTTGGCTCTAAGTAGGTTTAATTGTAGTTCTTAGTCTCAGCCATGATACCATTTACTCAGAGGACTTATTTAGCCTTCAAAATTCAGTTTTCGACGAAAACAACTTATTTGATATCGATACCAGGAAATGAAAATTTGACTTACATCCATTCATTTTTCTTTCAGTCCACGGTTTCGCTTTAACTGGAAGCAACTATTGCTTTTTAGTCTTTCGTGCCAACGTCCAAAGAGTCTGATCTCCAGGACCATGGATTATTTTTAAAGCTTTCATTCCCCACGAGCAACGCGGGGCTATACTGCTAGTATTATATAATATAATGCTTTAAATAGTCCAAATTGTCAGATGTAATATTGAAACGTGTAAATAAATTGTTAAACCTGATTAGATGTCGAATTAAAAGTCTGTATTAAGATATTATTAATAAAACCAATTAATATGCTGTCTGTTTTGCTTTTTCTTATTTAACTTTGAAATGTGTGGCATTTTGTTATTGAGAGGAATATGTATGTCACGTTGAACTTCCAGCTGATTTCTGAATTTTGTTTTTAGTAGGAGAGAAAGTGCTCGTCTAAAAAGATATGTAGTCGCAGGCGGTAGAACTGCTTGAAGGTTTGTTTACTTTTTGGTTAAATTTAGTACTGTTTGGATCTGTGATACCCGTGTGCAATCCTTTTCTGATGCACTGACGTTCGTCTAGTATAAGAGTTAGCGACTCGTAAAGCGAAATTGGCGATCAGAGTCCGGATCTGTTACATTAACTTTTGTAAAAATATCCTTGGGGAAAGTACGAATCTATCTTTTCTTAACCCCTCCCCGTGACTCATAGTTTAAATAGAAACATAGAGCATTCTAGCCATGGTTGGTAAACAGTCTAGGAGAAAGAAAAATCTGAAACCAATCTCCTAGCTTTGGGTATATTGGGTACTCAACAATCAATAAAAATATTAAAGAGTTCAGAATTAACTTGGCTGCTAGTTTTGTCATCTTTGATGTCGGCTGAGTTCGAGTAAAAAATATATATTAAATCTTTTTTCTTTCAATAGTAATAAAACCGAAAAAAAATTTTAGTATCCCTTCCCGAATCTTCTCCAAATTGATTTAAGCATCATTGTTGATTGGACCCTGAACTAACGCCAGTCACGATAAATGGATGTTGCCTCGAGGAAGACCAGTGTCTTGAGCAAGTATTGGGCTTTAAACTCAATCCAGACGTAAAGTTGAACTCGTACATATGGTCAATCGTTAAAGATGCAAGAAAAAAATGGTAAGTTCCGTGTACCGCTTCAGAAAGTCCCTGACTCCTTGTGATATCCTCTACTTTTATAAGTCACGTCAGGCCTAAAAGGGACTACCGCTGCCATATTTACGTATGAACTGCCCAGTCTTCACTGTACAGTTTTGATAGTCCAAAACCGTTTTTTGCGTCCTTGTGAGGGACAGATTGTTTTCCGCATAGCAACCCTTTCCTCATAGACGAAACATCGCAAACCTCTTTCTGCTGTATCGGTACTTTCTTGGGAAGTGCACACGACTAGGACCCACCATACTACGTGCATTGTAGCGAATAGCACTCGTTCCTTTATTATTCCATTGGTGAGATATAAGCTCCACTCGAGCAATTTTTTCATGAGAACCATTACTCTTTAGAACAGATTCCGAAGATGATATTTTCCCGGTTGCAGCAATCGTAACCGTTTGAAATTTACGGTTAATTGTTATTTTTAACAAATTCACACGTACATCTCAGACCATGAAATTTTTTTTAGCAAGGTTTATCAGACTTAATAACAGAAAAACTACGGTTATCGTATTTTGGGACTCCGTTCGGTGTGGAAAGTGAAACAGTGGAACCGAGTTCAATTTCCGTCGTAGTTTGCTACCCTCAATGTTGACATTTAAGAAAGGCATGAAACCCCAACCCCAACAATAAGCTAAATGCTAAAGTAGCATAAACTGTGTCTATCACTCCTTAACCCATTACCTTGGATGGCTATCGGGCTTTGTACAGGGTAAATCCCATTGTAAAAAAAAGTACGACTTGGGGATGCCTACTTGCCAGAAGAAGAAGAGAGAAAGAGAGTAAAAAGAGGAAATGAGTGAGTGACTGAATGAGCGGAAACTGTTGTTGATTTAATTGGGACTAATCAGAGCTTGGTCACCTTATGTAAAATTTCTCTTGAAGAACGTATTTCGTTTTGCAACTGACACTCTAATTCCCAGGCAAAAGTGGCGTCTTTTGGTTTCTATCACCGGAGTTTCTGCAGATGGTTGCTTATTTTTGTTTATTTATCCGTTTATAAACTGCAGCTTGACTCGAGGAGGGATGAAATGGTCCCCTCCCTTGCTGCACCGATTAAGAGTTTCCTTCGTCTTCATCCCGAATTCTGACAGGAAAACGAAAAAAAAAAATCGCGTAAAACACAAAGTGCAGATGAGACTAAAAAGATTGGAGGAAAGAAATATAATGAAAAAAAAAATCACGGATTTCGACATATACCAGTTGTACAGTATTTGTTTCTAACTGCAGAAAAAAAGTTTAGCACTTTGGCAAAAAAAAAAACCCAAAAAACAAAAAAAAACAAAACAAAAACAAATAAAAAACAAAAATAAAAAAAATAACGAGAGCTCATTGATTTGGATATGTGAAATCGCGAGATCTCCAGTTCGGTTTCTACTTGACCTTGTGCTTTGTAAACTTAGTAAATAACAACGTTGAAAACGACTCTTTCTTTCTTTCTTTCTTTATGAACAGAGATAGAAAGATTAGTAGATAAAGTACTGATTCAGATAGATAGATAGATAGATACATAATGAACAGACTGACATAGATAGATAGATAGATAGATAGATAGATAGATAGACAGATAGATTAAGCACAAACAAAGAAAAAGAATAGAAATAGATAGATAGATAGATAGATAGAGAGATAGATAGAGAGATAGATAGAGAGATAGATAGATTAATTAAGGAACAGAAATAAAGAATTCGATGAGTAAATTGTCGCTATTTTATATTGGTATAGTGTTGATAAATACGAAATAAATCTTTATATAACATGATTTAATATAGTTCCGAAGAGTAAAAGTGTAAAGGTCATGTGCATGCGAGTGAGTGAGAGAGAGAGAATGAGAGAGAGAGAGAGAGAGAGAGAGAGAGATTCCGGGAGAAAAATGTATTTACCTCTTTCCTCCACTAAGAAGTGGATGCGACACAAGGTCAAGGTTTAATGTGGGGGGTGGCGAACGGGTACGAACGGCCAAGGCACAAACATTGTCCAGTCCTCTCAAATGCCGGTCGCGCTGGCCCCGCTGTGACGAGCACCGATCCAACTCTCTGGTGCAATGGGGTTGCGCGGCCTCGGGACACTGTTCTCCGGGACCGGGCATCTTGCAATATTATTTTTCTCAGTTGCATGCCCGTCCTCGAACAGAGATACAATTGAACCGCACTCTGTCTTCAAGGACAGAAACGCAACTGAGAAACGATTTGGATCTCCACCCATCACAAAAAGTGGCAGGTAAGTATTCCGGGTGAAAGTATATATATATATATATATATATATATATATATATATATATATTAAAAAAGGATTAATTCAAAGATGTTGAATGGCCATTTCGATATGAAGATCCCCACGGGGGACGACATCTCTCTTCCTGTATCATTTTTTAATATTAAAATAAATTTTTAATATTAATTAGGATCGGGTTTTTTGGAATTTACCTTCCTGCTTTTTTCCCTTGGATTGAAGTATCTGAATTAAAATATATATATATATATATATATATATATATATATATCTTATTTAAATAGAGTATAAATATATAGATACATCGACAAAAATTCAAATTTGATATTTGAAAAGGTTTCATGAAGAGATTTGATAGAAAATCGATAATGAATTTCTTTATTTAACTTTTCATTAGATCTAAAAATGGAAGAGTCAAGTGTGCATATGTATTTGTGTGTATATTTAAATAAATAATGAATGTTAGTACTTTTTCCCTAAGCTGACGTTTCTTGTGAAAAAAAGGTAAAGAAAAAGATTAACTTTTAAAAAAGTCGTTAATTATTATTTTGACAATTCTTAGTTGAAATTGAAAGTTTTTAAATTTTCCCAGCTTTTTTGTATCGGATCAAAGGTAAAATCCTCTTCCCATTATAAGAATGGCTTGAAAGTCAGAAATTCATTTAGTCTTTTCGGAAATTAATCCAAAGCAGATCCTTCAGAAGGCATTAAAAGTAAAAGTAAATATCAACTTAGGAGGAAAAGTTCTAAGATTCATTATTTATTTAAACAGACACACAAATACTCATAGACACATTTCACTCGTTCATTTTTAGACCTGATAAAGTCTTTAATAGCGAAATGCACCATCTATTTTCTATCAAATCTCTTTTCATGAAACTTTTCCACTTATCAAATTTGAAACTTTGCTGGGATTTCTATATCCTATTTTAATAACATATTATCGGTATAGAAAATGCATGGATAGATCACAAACAAATCTGTTACTTCCAACTCATTCTGAAGGACCTGCCTTGGATTCATCTGTTACGGTTACTTTGTAGGTTTGTTTATCAACTTTACTATTGACATATCTAACCCCAAGGGACAAGTTCTGTTTCATGGCCCGAATTAATGTCCACGGATCAAACCATCCTTCATCTTCTAATCCTGTAGAGGTAAATAAAAACAAACGAAAATGTTTAAGAAATCAGTAGCATATGCATGCAAAAGGGCATTATATATATATATATATATATATATATATATATATATATATATTTTGACAATTCGTAGATGAAATCAAAGGTTTTACAAGTTTCCCAGCTTTTTTTTTATCGGATTAAAGGTAAAGCTTATTCTCATTATCAAAATGGCTTGAAAACAGAAATTCAATTAGTCTTTTCCAAAATTAATCCAAAGCAGATCCTTATACAAGGAGTTGAAAGTAACAGATTGGTTTGTGGTTTATCCATGCATTTTTCGTATCAACAATATATGTTTTGAAAATAGGAAATAGAAATCTACAAAGTTTCACACAGGCGTCTACTCCGAGCATGTATGTTTTCAAAAGTAGCAGAGGGTTACTTAAAAGGTAGTGAAAGAAAGGATGTATGTTTTTTAAATGTAGCAAAACAGTGTAGTCACACAGAATCGCCAGATAATGTCGTATTTCGGCTTTGTGTATGTTACAGCGGATGTGCGTTGTGGTGCAGTGGATATCGACTCGGAACGACAAATCGGATAGCCGAGTTCGAATTCCAGTTGAATTCCTTGCATTCACTTGCGCACAAATACCCTTAGGAAAGGTATTAATCCGTCTCTTCCCTCCAGTTATGGGTCAAATAACAGGACAGATTTGGTTCTATAGTCTTGGTCAGCAAGCAGTCTACCGCAGAAACCAATGGCATACTACTGCGGGATAATATTCTGCCAAGTCAGTCATGTCTCTTTCGAGACATGATCGCCTAAGCGTGTATCATGTATGGCACTTAACTGACTGTATGTTATAGTATAGGAAAATTAATGTTTAGTTCTAGACTTGTAGTATACATATCCAGAGATCAGCCACTCTGCTTATGATTGGCCCACGATCTTATATCCTGGTTGAGAAAGGTTTCTGTTTGGTTGATCAAAATAGTGCTTTGTGGCCTAGTGATTCTGCATAAAGATCTATTTTTAAAGATGGTGAAATTTTGGTCTCCTTGTTATTATTTGTTTATTTATCTTTTTATCACTACAGGATGAAAGACTACTCGGAGAAAAACTATTCCGAATTGAAAATAGTTGAGAAGGCAACGGTAAACTACTCTATTGTATTTTCCAAGAAATATCTTGTCTTGAGTACCAACCAATCTGGGAGAAGGCCAGGTGTTAATTCAAACCTACATAATCAGAAAGAGATAGCTGAAACTAATTGAACATATAATGAGGGCAAAGGGCTGGGAGAATTTGACACTCACAGGACGTATCGAAAGCAAAGGGGACAAGGAAAGGCAGTGGGTGACCTACTCAAGTATCATGAATGGTGGGATGATCATCAATGTTCATAGGCTTGGGAATATCAGGTGCTATAAGCGTTTAGTGACGGATGTGCGTTGTGGTGCAGTGGATATCGGCTCGGAAAGAGAAATCGGTGAGCTTAGTTCGAATTCCAGTTGAATACCCTGCATTCACTTAAGCACTGGTACCCTTGGGAAAGGTATTAATCCGTCTCTTCCCTCAAGTTATGGGTTAAATAATAGGGAAGGACTTGGGGACCCTGCCCTTAAAAACAAATTCCCAATGAATCTTGGTACTCGAAAAGAAAAAAAGTATTACTAGACACAAAACTTATATAAAAACAACAATAAATTGTTGAAAAGCAAAAGGTATTACCAGCAATAAATAAATAAAATTTATTTGGCAATAAATGACCCGCCGAGGTTGATATGCCATAAAACAAAAACAATCAACCAACCAATGTTCATAGAAGATTTGTTTTTTGAGGCTTATCAACCTTTTGTAGGTTATTTAAAGCCAGAAAATAATTTTAGATTCTGAATATTTTTGAATGGTAATAATGATTTAGTGATACAAGGCTTACTAATTAACCCATAGCTGAAAGAAAGAAGAGGTGGATTCATACTTTTCGGTTATTTGCGCTTAAGTGAATATAACGAGCCTGACCGGAATTGGAACTCGGTTCTCAAGATTCCAATTCATTACACCACCCAAATATCCAGCAATATTTCAAGGAAGGGACAGAAAGAAACAGCAAATATCCTGTCTAACAAGTCTCTGTTAATGGACTTCAGAGCGGGGTGAGGGAGGGACAGTAAGAAGAAAACGAAAGGAAGTTGTGGAGAACTATGATTCCCCAGTACCTGAATGTTCACGGCACATAAAAAAAAACATGAAGACTGGCACAAGGCAAATGTTAGGAATCACACAGTGAGGTAGACTTTGCCTAAAGATAGTAGCTTGCTAGACGTCGTTCTAATTCTATTAAAAACTTTTCGTGACTGGTCTTATCTGTGAACGAGCTGGCCCGGGCAAAAGATGTAAAGTTTGCTAAGTCCTGTGCACTAATATAGTAATCTGGTGAAGTGATGCATTCGCATAATCAGGTAGGTAGGTACAGACAGGTAAGAAATTGATAAGGAATGGTACTGGGAAGTGCAACACATATGTTTGCAAACTCATCTTCACAGACCCCACCAGATCCACCCTCAGATTACTACGGTTTTAGAAGCATGCTAAACAAGAACTTACATAGACAACTTTACAAATCATATACTAGACTCGTTAAAAAATACGACCAGAGATTATATATATACATTTTTTTTAATCCAAAAGGATAATCAGGTAGGTAAATTCCAAAACCCCGATCCTAATTAATATTAAAATAGATCAAGGTGGAGGGCTCAATGCAAAAATTATATTCTAATTACAGAGCCAAATATAAAAATAAAACAATATTTCGATGTTTAAATCCGTTGAATAGCTATACAACGGATGTAAATCCATTGAATCGCTATTCAACGGATTTAAACATAGAAATTTTGTTTTATTTTATATATATATATAGTATTGTGCAAAAGTATTAGGACAAGAACTATTTTATCTTTTATGAGGAATCAAAATAAAGTTTAAAATCACCCCAATCCTATTTTTGCACACTACCGGAACTGTGCAAAAATATTAGGACATGGGTGATTTTTCTAAAAACCTCACTGAAATTCAAATACAGGGTGAAAAACCAAGTAAATTGCTAATAAATATTGATTATTTAAAAGTAGGTGTAAAAGAAATGTATTAAAAAGAAGTTATATTTCATTTTTTCTATTTTCTATTAAACAAGTTATTTTGAAATTACTCCATTGGTGATGATAGTCAATTTTGAAACTACTCCTTATTCTATTATCCTTGGATATGACTGACTTTTTTCTTATTCCCCCTCTCGAATTGACAAATCTAATGTTACTTCGCAAGACACACTTTGGGAACAAATACAAGCTGCTTGGCAGGAGATACCATTAGATACATTGAAAAAGCTTGTGATGTCAATGCCTGACAGAATGAAGGCTCTGATCAAAGCAAAAGGCTATTATACTAAATATGAAATTTATTTTGTAACAAGTATTTTTTTCTTATTGAAGCATTTGTTGAGTAAATCAAATAAAATTACTTTAATTAAATTGTTTATTTTTTGTCAATATGCCTCATAAAAGATAAAATAGTTCTTGTCCTAATACTTTTACATATATATATAATTGTGTATTTCGGCACCAATCCCTCTTTTATACAAGTTCCGTTAAAGACAACTGCCGAGGTACTGGAATTATGGTTTTTATTTAATTTTCTAATTCGTGTTTAATAAAACTAGTATATAAAAGGGATTACTGCCCAAATACAAAATTATCTATCTATCTATCTATCTATCTATCTATCTATCTATCTATCTATCTATCTATCTATCACTGTCTGTTGATTATCTATCTATCTATCTATCTATCTATCTATCTATCTATCTATCTATCTATCTCTGTGTGTGTGTGTGTTTGTGTGCGTGTGTGTGTGTGGTGGACAGACAATTGCATACCAGGGCAATTGCGTCCCTAGACAGGCGTCCCTGGATAATTCCGTTCCTCTGGTAATTTTTTGAATTTACCACGTTTTCTTAGAACTTGCTAATTACAAACATACTTTTAATCATTCTACAAGCAGCATAAAAGTAGTTAACATAACGATTCTGTTATAAAAAATAAAACTAAAAATAAGAGAATCATGGTACTATTAGATAAACATACTCCTCAAAACAAGATAAATTTCTTAAAAGGGAATAACTGACAACATTCATAACTTTTGATTAATTTGTGAAACTCCAATGATTTTGAATTTTTGAAATATTTTTTAAACACTGTTAATCTGTCGCTGCATTTATAACAAAAATAAACTTGTCATTTTGTTTTATTTTATTTCTTTTGTTTGTTTTTTAAAAAATTTTAATTACTTCTTATACTTTTGTCAAAATTTTTGGCAATTGCCTTTAAAGGCTTCAAAAGATTATCTGAGGTATACAAATTATCCAGGGACGTAAATATCCGGTGCGGAACTGTCCCAGCACCATATATATATATATATATATATATATATATATATATATATATGTGTGTGTGTGTGTGTGTGTGTGTGTGTAAATTAAGACAGACACGTTATTTCATAGTTGAAATTCGTGTAAAATCTTCTGTACAATAAAACACAAAACAATACAAGATATTTCTTGGATTCGTGTAAAATCTTCAGTACAATAATGACGGAAGCTGAAGATGGTTCGCCTGAAATAGGCCTATACTTCCACTTAACAATGGAATAACGTGTCTGTCCTAATTTTTACATATAATTGCTCTATATGTATTTATATACATATATATTTACAGCTCTCCTAGAAAGTTATCCTACCATTTTATATCCAGGATACTCCTTTGGATTCTTCTATATCTACACCGCACGCGCTCGCGCGCGCGCACACACACACACACACACACACATATATATATATATATATATATATATAGTAATATTAATTATAGTAACAATACCAATAGCAACAGAACTAATTCTGTCAAAACTAGCAATGATTAAACTAAAAATGAAATCGTCTTGAAACCCACCGGAAACCAACCCGGAGGGAAAAGAAGGAGAAGAAAAAAAGAAACAAACGAAATATCTGAACAAAAAGTCAAGCATACGTGAGAAAGAAAAAAACCCAATACGAAAACCTTAACAATAAAGAGCTCAATACGAAAGCAGAGTACACAAAATCGAACATCTAAGAGTGAGCCACGGTTTCGCTTAACAGCTCGTCAGGGAAAAATTTTCGATTATATATATATATTCTACATACAACGTGTAAAAGTACATGCGATACCCTGCCCTAGTCAGTCGCCAACCACGTCAGGTAACACACTTTTGGTGGCTAAGGCGGTATTGCAATTCAACTCATTTTCCAATTATTTGTTTTTTTTTTAGTATTTTAATTTGGTTTTTAAAGCTAATTATTGCTAATTATCCTAGCAATAATAATCGAACACTTTACAACAACAACAACAAAAAAAAAAAGACCCTGCTTACCAAAATATCTTTTTCATCAAACACAACTCACAATCTAAAATGCACAGAAATCAACTTACGGAAGTCAGCATTAAACTACCCGTTTCAAGTAAAGTACATCTGTGTATTATGCAGTCTTCTAGAGGATGAAGAAGAGACACAAATCCACAGGAATGTAGTTCTACAGAAAGATGCTGAGTAAAACTTTGAACCGAATAGGAGAGCAACAGCGAAGTTTTCGAAGAAAATGGAAGGAAAAAGGAAACTTATATTTAACATTAGAAAACATAATGTTTCTGATGCGGAAGGAGGGCTTGGAAAGTCTGATACTCACAGAACAGTTTGACGGCAAGAGAGATTAATGAAAATGGGCAAATGATTGGCGGAACAGGACTTAGGAGAAATAACAGAAAGACAACATTTATTAAGAGCTACAAAGAACAGGAAGTTGTGATGGGCCATGATCGGCTACGTTCTGAGGAAACGTGGCACATAAAGAGAGAGAAAAGACACATATACACGCTAGAAAATCTATTAAGTTTACGTTTCTGGTACTGTTTTTTCTAAAGTGTGACTTAGATTGAATTGTTTTCCGCTCTATGCACGAGTATTTAATAAACCTTTTCTTTGTTTTACCTACCTCGTTTTCAAATTGGCTATTTTGAACAAAGAGAAGATTCTTCTTCTTCTTCTTCTTCTTCTATGTGCCCTGTCCCTTCAGGACGTAGGCGATCATGGTTCTCCACGTCTCCCTATCCCTTGTGGCTCTTAGTATGTTTGCTCCTGTTACTCCTGGCAACCCCCGTTCCGTCATCCACCTGATCAGGCCCTGCAAATATGTTATCATCTGCCTTCCTCTGTCTCTCTTTCCTTCTATCTGGCCAGTCCAGAAGTAAAAATTTTAATATCGTTTGTTCAATATGTGAGTCATGTCGGCTTTCGAGATCCATTATCTAAATCTATCTAAACTTATTTATAAATGGAACTTTGTTTGTTTGCTTGTGTGTGTGTGTGTGTGTGTGTGTGTGTGCATCCGTTACCTATAGACTCCGAAACGGCTGAACCAATTTTCTTGAAAATTTACTCAGCTGTACTATAAGCGTCTGCGAGTGTTCTTAGCTAGGTTTTGTGTCGAGGTACACCCGATAAATATAAAAAAATCGATAATCGAAAAAATCGGGTTATAGAAGGAGTAGTCCGATTTTAATCAAATTTGATACACTAATAGACAAAGACATAAGAAACAATATTCAGAAGTTTCAAGGTTGCAGTTCTTACAATAGTGCAGGAAATTTGATATCGATACCAGGAAACCAAAATTTGATTTACATCCATTCATTTTTCTTTCAGTCTACGGTTTCGCTTGAACTGGAAACAACTATTGCTTTTTAATCTTACGTGCCAACGTCCAAAGAGTCTGAGCTCCAGGACCATGGATTAGTTTTAAAGCTTTCATTACACCCGAGCAACGCCGGGCTATACTGCTAGTTACTGATAATGCTGTGAGTGTGTTTTGTGTTATGGTAGTTTTGTCTTTTTTTTTTTCAGATACTGCGTCGTCACGAGTCATATTGGTATGTCAAAGAACACACACACACACACACACACACACACACACATATATATATATATATATATATATATATATACTTATTAGAGAATATGATATATTATTTTCTATATACCTAAACAATGTTAAGCAACAGAATAACAAAGTGGAAAAAATCCGTGTAATGCACAACGCCCAATGAAGCCTTTATAGAGAGCGAAATGCATTTCACTGAATTTCTCTCTCTATATATATATCTCTCTCTCACACACACACACACACACACACACACACACACACACACACACATACACACCCACACCCGGGTGCGTGTGTAAAAAATTCGGATAGAATAAAAAGACAATAATAATACGAATAAAGACAAAAGGAGAACTTATCTAAGCCGACGCATTTCACCCTCTCATAAAGTACGTCAAAGAACGAAACACGTCAGCTAAGATGAGTTTCCTTCTGTCTTTATTCATATAGCGTATTTTCCGGCTTATAAGACGCTGTGGCTTGGATGACGCACCCTAATATTGGAAAAAAAAAATTTAGAAATAAAAGTCATTTTCATAGAACAACACATTCACCATGCGTCCCTCACAAACTGGCGCCACGTATTGCTTACATTAATCACTCGTCCGATTTTGATTGTATGGCAATGACATACTAGTCAGTAAATATACTATAAATATACTTTTAAACAAGTTGTGTTAAACAATAGAGACAACGTAGTCTTATATACTTCCTTTTAAAGTTTTTTCATATTTTCTGATTAGACTTTTTATTTCCGAATTATATTTGTATAAAAATTGTCCAAAGGTTGTCCTAGTACTTACGAACGTCATCGTTCATCATCAGGGACTATATTACAGTTTAAAATCAAATATTGCTATTGTAACCGGAAAAGTGTTACAACATTTTAAAAGAAAATAAATAAACGTTATATATATATATTTTAAAGGCAGTAATAATGTAAACAACATACACACGTGAAGATATGTGCTCACGTAGATGCGTGAATTATACGGAATACTTGGCTGTTAAAGATTTTCAATGCCGTCAAAATACGTGAGAGAATTTGAACTTCGAAGGAATTAATTATGTAAATTATCAAATTACTCAGAGGTAAAGAATTATTTACGTTAATTATATTTCAAATAAACCCTCTAAACACAACTAGAGGCACTACATATCAGAAGTAAAAACGTATTATCAATCGCACAGTTTACCGTATTTTCCGGTTTACAAGACACTGCGGCTTCGAAGATCCACTCTAATATTGAAAAGAAATTTTTAAGGAAAAAGTCATTCTCATAGGACAACAGATTCACCATGCGTCCCTCACAAACTGGCGCCACGTATTGTTTACATTAATCAATCATCCGATTTTGTTTGTACAGCAATGACATACCAGTCAATAAATATACGATAAACTAGCAGTATAGCCCGGCGTTGCTCGGGTGTAATGAAAGCTTTAAAACTAATCCATGGTCGTTGACACAAAAGACTAAAAAGCAATAGTTGTTTACAGTTAAAGCGAAACCGTAGACTGAAAAAAAATGAATGGATTAAGTCAAATTTAAAAATTTTAGATTTGTATAAAGGATATACAGACAGATAAACAGACACACACAAAAACATCTTGTTTTATATATATATATATATATATATATATATATATATATATATATTATCGATTTTCTGCACTATTTTAAGAACTGCAACTTTGAAACTTCTGAATATCGTTTCTTATGTCTTTATCTATGAGTGTATCAAATTTGATTAAAATCGGACCACTCCTTCTATAACCCGATTTTTTCTATTATTAATTTAAGTCAAATTTCAGCATAAATTTTTGATACCTAAGTTTAAAATCCTATCTACCCTGGATTGGTTTAGAGGAAGATGTTTACCGTATTTTCCGGTTTACAAGACGCTGCGGCTTCGAAGATCCACTCTAATATTGAAGAGAAATTTTTAAGGAAAAAGTCATTTTCATAGAACAACACATTCACCATGCGTCCCTCACAAACTGGCGCCACGTATTGTTTATATTAATCACTCGACCGATTTTGATTGTATGGCAATGACATACCTTTTGGTGGTTAGTTAATATACTTATACATTATTCGTTGTCCAAGGGTGGTTTTATTTTCATAAAAATGAAGTAAAAATTTTAAAAATATGGATGTAGAAATATAAAACAATCAAAGAAATTTTAGTCATCATCAAATCCCAAAAAACTCGTCACTGCTGGATTCATGTAAAAACTCAAAACTTTCATCTGCAGAGTCATCCCTAGTGTTAGTCAAAAATGGATCTCACTCTCATCCATATCATGATAGTAACCATGGTAGTAACTGGTACATTTATCTTGAAAGATGCACATGCATTTTTCAGGGTACTTTTAAGAAAAAAAGTGCATCTTGTAAGCTGTAAAATACGGTGTATATATATATATATATATATATATATATATATATATATATATATCCTGCTGTGTAGCACACATTTTCGTAATAAAAATTTATCGTAAATAATCAGGCCGGAAGATATAAATATAAAAATACTGTTTAATTAAAAACAGGATATCTACTTAAATACGAGTATCGGTAAAAATAATGTTCAAAATAATTCATTACAAATTGTCGGTTGCTTATAACCAAGTTTCGTTAAGTTCCGTAACATGCTTATATATATATATATATATATATATATATATATATATATATATAGGGCTTCTATATGCGTGTATATATATATATATATATATATATATATATGTATGTATATATATATATATATATATATATATATATATATATATACGGCTTCTATATGCGTATATATATACGGCTTCTGCTCTGATGAACTTAGCTCACTGCTGACCCCTATATATAAATTTACTCGAGCAACAAGATTAGCAACTAGGTCTCACCCGTTTTGTAAACGCAAATTAGACTCCATCAGCTTCTTTTCTCGCACTTCCCGCCTATGGAATTCCCTTCCATTTACTTGCTTCCCCGACAGCTACAATCTCCAAGAATTTAGATGTAAAGTCAATAGTCATCTCCTATCTCACTAACCTACATCCTCTCTCTCATGCTCCTTTCTCCATCCACTCTACTCTCATCAGTATTCTCATCCTTCTTTTACCCACTTCCTGACACCCCCTATAACCTGTTACTCTTTCTCATAATTTTCCTCCTATGTAACCCCCTGCAAAACAGTGGCAGTAAAATGCCTTGCTTAGGGCGATATATATATATATATATATATATATATATATATATATATATATTCTAAACATGTACTGTTAAATATAGGGGACAGTGAATATCTATTATGTTTAATCATGAGCCGTTCTAAACGTCGTTTTTTGGCTTTAATTTCAGTTCAAAATAAAGACAAAAATTCTCCCACATTTGGATAATTTTTTATTAATTTGTTTCTAAGCTTTCGGCTCACATGAGCCATCTTCAGAGAGGTTATTAAGACGGTAACACAATAACATCCACCATCAGCGACGATTTTATATTGTGTTGACATAAAACTCCGCTAGGCAGCAGCAATAGTTACCAAAAATAACAAACGCAGTTCGCAAATTTGCAATGTGGTTGTATGACGTCACATCGCGTGATAGCACAAAATGATAACAGAACCATGTATTCAAATGCAATGTAATGTGTTACGGCCAGATTTAAAAGTGATTTTATTAAGTGTGGGTTGTTTGGATTTAATGTACATGGCCTCCAATATATATATATATATATATATATATATATATATATATATATTAGGACCTTGAATAAGTTTTTACTGATTTTTTTATGAGCATTGTCATAAAAATTAAAGTGCTGTTCAGCCAGGCCATGTGCCATCGACCGGGACAAGTGATAATCGTACGAAGCAATGTCTGATGAATACGCCGGGCGGAGTAAATCTTCCCATTTAAGCGTTTCCAAGTACGTTTTCACTCATTTTGTAATATGTGGCCTAGCGTTGCCATGTTGCAAAATCACTTTGACGTGTCTCTGCTCGTATAGCAGCCGGTTTCTTTTTTCAATGCTCGGCTCAAACGCATCAATTGTACTCAATAGCAAACTCCCGAGATGATTGCGGCCGGTTTGAGTAGCTCATAATAAACTACACCGAGCTGATCCCACTAAATTCAGAGCAGAAGCTTCGAACCATGGATATTCAGGCCTCCTCTCGATCTTAATGCATGGCCGAGCTTATCCCACGATCTTCTGACCTAACTGAAATTGGAACTCGCCTCTCCCATTAACAATTTCGAGTCATTCACTATTGCGCCACATAAACGTTCCAGCTTACAGCACCTGGCATTCCCAGACAGTCACCCATCAAGGCTCGACATTGCTTAACTTTGGGGATCATTTCAACGTGATGAGGCCGTATTATTGTTTTTGTATACAATTACAGAGATAATAAGCACAAAATCTATCCTTAAAATAAATACATTTTTAGTGGGGGTTTTAACAGTTTCACGGGCACCGTTGAACAAACTTTCTGCATCGTTTAATAATTGACCATTTCTCTGAAACGCATCTGCAGCTGGATACTAATAACTCATTACACTCAAACAATTTTTTTTTACCAGGCTGCATCTTCTTAAGGTGTGGTACAATTATTATTTAATTGCTGATATAGGATGTATTTGTCCCTTCATGTCCTGAATTAGAAAAATATTCTTCCACGAGTGGGTCTTTGCCGTTAAAAAAGGAACAAAATATTTATATATCGATATACCGTCAAAAATGACGGCAACATATATACTGATGTGCCTACTATTGAGTATATTACATTAAGACATAAGAAAAAGAAAAGAAACCCCAAATAATTCGCCCCTACCTGAGCGTGACAAGAGGGATATATATATATATATATATATATATATATATATATATCATTCGAGGTGAAGAGGACTCAAGGTTTTACTTTATTGAGTGCCCCGGCATTTATTTTATTAGAAACAGTGCTCAATATGATAAATATTCTAGAGCTTAATATAATTATATAGTTATGAATTAATTTTACATTGCGACACGGAAATTTCTATGTTTCGAGATAGATTCTCATTATCAGGCAATGTTTGATGTTGGTTATACAGATGATTTACATTTAAATGCAAAAACCTTCGGTTTGCTGTGTATGTATGTGGGAAAATATAAAATTTGCATGTGTGTTTCTTTTAACTAATCAGAGCGAGGATTCATTTTGGAATTGGGCAATTTGGGAATTTGGAATTCCAAAATGAATCTTCGCTCTGATTAGTTAAAAGAAACGCAATTGTAAATTATATATCTTCCCACATACATACACAGCAAACCGCGGGTTTTTGTATTTAAATGTAAACCATCTGTACAACCAACATCAATCATTGTCTGATGAAGAGAATCTATCTCGAAACATAGAAATGTCCGTATCCCAATGTACAATTAATTAATAACATATATATATATATATATATATATATATATATACTAGCAGTATAGCTCGGCGTTGCTCGGGTGTAATGAAAGCTTTAAAATTAATCCATGGTCCTGGAGCAGACACTTTGGACGTTGGCACGAAAGGCTAAAAAGCAATAGTTGTTTCCAGTTAAAGCGAAACCGTAGAATGAAAGAAAAATGTCAAAGTCAAATTTTGATTTCCTGGTATCGATATTAAATAAGTTTTTTTCGTTGTAAACTGAATTTTGCAGGCTAAATAAGTTCTCTGAGTAAATGGTATCATGGCTGAGACTAAGAACTACAATTAGACCTACTTAGTGCCAAACCCGAAGCAAAAACTAAAATAAAAGGGCTGATATACAGGCAGATAAACAGACACACACACACAAACATCTTGCCTTTTATATATGTATTACTGATTTTCTGCACTGTTGTAAAAACTGCAACCTTGAAACTTCTGAATATTGTTAATTATGTGTTTGTCTATGAGTGTATCAAATTTGATTAAAATCGGACAACTCCTTCTATAACCCGATTTTATTTTATTATAGATTTTCGATATTTATCAGGGGCACCTCGACACAAAACCTAGATAAGAACACTCGCAAACGCTTATAGTACAACTGTGTAAATTTTCAAGAAAATAGGTTCAGCCGTTTCGGCGTCTATAGGTAACGGATACACACACACAGACACACACACACACACACAAAGTTCCATTTATAAATAAGTTTATATATATATATTGTATGTATATATGGACTAAGAAGAGTTTTTGGCTAGATAAACTACATCCAATTGTAAAATATAATTACGATTTAATTTTAATTTACTTTCATCTGACCAAATTACATACTGCCAAAAATTCCTAATCTTCTTAATTTGATCTTAAAAATGAATAAAGTGTTTATATAAACACTTTACTCGTTTTATAAGATCAAATATTTATTTTTGAACATAATCTATATCTCCATCATGTTGCGTTCAGGGAACTGAATCAGCCTCATTCCCTTCGTATTCCACATTCTAAGGAAAAGATTTACCAGGCAGTTTTTTTCCCAAGAACTGCTCGGTTGAATGGATGAATGGGTAAAAAAGACCCCTTTTCTGGGTTAGAAATAAATTAGTGGTCTTTCTGCATGAAGACGCTGGTCTTTGGATGGAGCAAATAATTATAGAGTTGGTTTGGTATGTTCTTCTACACACGGCGTATTTTATATAAATTCTAAGTATCATTTATACCGTTCTATTCTGTAAATTCAATTTTAGATAGAAGTAGGTAGAGTAAGGTTGAGGAATCTGAGAGCTGATCCAAATTCCAGTCAGAATGAGCAACAATTATAATACCAGCAGTTTGCGTTTGGCTTTTCCTCACTTGGGTATGTAAAATACCATTGTTATCTGCCTACAGATTTACATTGCCTCACTCCTGAACTCGGAGGATTTGAATCAGCAGTACTATAATATAACTATACAAAAAGAAAAACGAGAATCAACTATTTTTTGGCATCTACCCGCAGTAGAAAAGACCTTGAAATGTAATTTGCATTCAGCAGTATGTAAAATAAATATCCTGACGAATAGACATGGCGATCAGTTTCCCATTCTACGAGTTAGTCATCGGGATCATTCTGAGTGTTAGTTTAAGGCGTATCAGATGTGGAAAACAATCTGACGTGTAATATTTATTTAGGTTCACAGTGTTTTTCGGGTACTGGGTATGACGGTAAACTGCATCCGGCAGCAAGGCCTCTGATTGGGAGATTGGGAGAAGCATGGAACCACCTCTTAATTGCTGTTGTTCCCCGGTCCACTCTGACCCGGAGTGGTAGCACCTGTTAGGATCCCAGCTATGGATAAATAGTAACACCCAAATTGGGGTCAAAACACTATGATTGGTTGTTTTATGGCATATCAACCTCGGCGGGTCATTTATTGCCAACTAAATTTTATTTATTTGTTGCTGGTAATACCTTTTCCTTTCAACAATTTATTGTTGTTTTTATATAAGTATTGTGTCTAGTAATACTTTTTTCTTTTCGAGTATCAACATACATTGGGATTTGTTTTTAAGGGCAGGGTCTCCAAGCCCTGCCCTGTTATTTAACCCATAACTGGAGGGAAGGGACGGATTAATACCTTTCCCAAGGGTACCAGTGCTTAAGTGAATGCAGGGTATTCAACTGGAATTCGAACTCGGCTCACCGATTTCTCTTTTCGAGCCGATATCCACTGCACCACAACGCACATCCGTCAGTAAACGCTTACAGCACCTGGTATATCCAAGCGGTTACCCATCTAAGAGTCAACGTTGGTTAACTTCAGTGATCGAGCGAGAACCGGTGTATTCAACCTAATATGGCCGTAAGCCAAAGCATTATGAAAATATAAAAATAGGCTTTTATAGAAATATATACATAAAGATAGACTTTTATGGAAAAATATACATTTTTGAAGGAGAAAAAATTATTACCAGCAATATATTTTTGAATGCAAAACTAGAAGACATCTTCAGTTTTATGAAATAGAGGAAAAAGATAAAAACATTTTTCATCAGAATCTGATCAAAATCAACCTTCAGACTATAACTGAACATTTAAAAAAATACCTTAAAACCCCATCTTTTTGGCATTAAATAACCCATAGAGGTGTTGATAGGCCGTTAAACAAAACTCAAACTCAAAACTCACAGTGTATAGAAATTTTATCGTAAACTATTCGTTAAACAATCATATATATCATTTGCAGTCGCTCTAATATCCTCATCTTTCTTAACATCATTGTGCTTTCTGGCCTTCTGCAGATGTCTGTAAATGCGGATAGCCTTCATAACATTTTGAACTGAATGTTTTTTTAATTTTATTTTAAGGGTTTATATTGTCCTTATATCGTCTATGAATCCATGTCTAAAGATATCCTATCGTGTTCCTTAGTTAGTTTTTTCTTTATATAATCGTTTCACCCTCCCCCAGCAAGGCAGTACTGCCACTGGTGCACAGGGGGTTATAGTGAGACGAGAGGGATGACAGAAAAAAACGGTACAGGGGATGTTGAAGAAAGGGTGAGAGTAAGATCGGTGTCAAGGAGATAGAAGATGAAAATTGACGTTGCATTTAAATTTTTAATGATTGTAACTATCAGGGAAGCAAGCAGGGGGAGGGAAGTTCCACAGACAGGAAGTGCGAGAAAAGAAATTCATAGAGAAGAAGTGGTATTAAATCTGTCTATTTTGACGGTAAATGGATGGGACCTATTTGTCAATATAGTTGCAAGAATTAATTCATGAGGGCAAAGCACCAGGGGATGAAGCTCGTCAAAGCAGAAGCCGTGAAAATGTTTCTAGAAAAGATAGTTATTACAAGGTGTTTCCAATGTGTTTAAATCAACACTACCTCAGCTAGAAATTAAACTCACAAATACACTGTTACTTAATTCAAGATCTATTTTTTATACTCTAAGCTATTATTTTGATAAAAACAAAAAAAAGATGAGGGAATTAGTTAGATAATGAAAATTTGTTATCCCCAAAGTCCCAAACGGAAGTTAAATAATTTAAAACTTTTTGTAAGCATAAGTTTGAATCATAAAGGCGGTTTGGTAATGCGACAGAAAATGATGCATAAGAAATCTTGGCCTAATTGTTTTATTTTCACGTAAAAAATCAAATTTTCATGTCTGATGAATTTTACCCCCACCACTCAAAAATCAATAAATAAACAAAAAACAAACTAATGAAATTAAATAAAATGAAGCAAACAATAGCAACCAATCCCCAGTATTAAAATAATGACTGTTATATATATATATATATATATATACGAGTTCAACAACTTAGTTACAATATATATATATATATATAAGAAAAATGAAGACAGACGAGTTATTTCATGGTAATTCGGATGTATATGCCTATTTCAGGCGAGCCATCTTCAGCTTCCGTCTTTATTCAACGAAGGATTCTACATGAATGGGATTCACAAAAACCTAATGAAAAAAAAACAAAAAAACATATAAGATGATAAGAATATAACTGTTGCTCCCCTACACATTACCGACCATAAATTTGGGTCCACCAACATTTTTAGCAGAATCAAATTCGCCGAGTTTGTATTTTTTGTTATTCTTATGTAGATGTCAAGTAAAAAAAATCTTTTCAACTTTAAAGTAAACATTTACTCAGTTTGCTACTTGACTCCTTTTATTGTGATCAAGTTTTTGCCGAAAATTCAGATTTATTCAGATATTATAATTACGGTATTATTTATTTTTGTAAACCATATTACTACAGTATAAATGGCAAGGAAGAAACAGATTAGCATTGAAAAAAAAACAGCTCAAGTTGAAATTCTTTTGAAAGAAGGATATTCTGAACGTGTTATTGCTAAAAATTAAGCCTATCAAAAGATGGCGTGCATTATTGCCTTCAACGACTTCCTGAAACTGAGTTAAATATTGACCGAAAAAGATCTGGTAGGCCCAGAGTAAAATCTATTGTAGAAGATAGGCACTTGATCATATCTAGCAAGAAGAATAAAAGAAAACCGCTCCGGAATTAACAATTGAAATGAATTCTACCTGGCAACATCCAGTATCTGTTACTACTGTAAAGAGATAACTTCATTCTGCTGGGTTTAAAGGCTGGGTAGCAGTTAAGAAACCACTATTAAAGAAGGAGAATAAGGGATGAAATTGATCGTACAGTTCGAAATGAACTTCCAAAAAATGAACAAATGTTGTTTAAATGCTCGCAGGATGCTTGGAAATCACTTTCATCAACTTATTTTTATAAGTTATTAGAAAGAATGCCAAGGATTTGCTTTGCAGTAATAAAGCCTCGTGGTGGTTTCTTTGATGAAAAAAAAAAAAACAAAACAAAAAAAAAATAAACAAAAACTATGAATTAACTTTAATTAAATTTGAAATTACTCTATGTTAATTTTGGTTTTCATTATTGTACAATTATGAGCAACAATAAAATATATCTATATTTATTCTTCTAAGACATAAAATTTGTTATTTCTTTCTCTTAGAGAATAAATCTAAGTGATCCCAAACTTATGGTCGGTAGTGTATATGAGAGTTTTGTAATTTGCTTGAAGCATTGTATATATAAGGTGTATGGGTAGGTATTTGAAGACTATCACAATGAGTTTAGTAAATAAAGCAGGTAAAGAAGGTGTTGGGTATTATCTATTTATCATTCATTAATATTTCGAGATCAAAATCTCATCTTCAGAATAATAGGAGAGCTTAATTTCACGTCCGCCCACTATAACTTTAAGATGCGAAAAAGCCAAATCCTACTATCGCGCACACATATATAAACCATAAACACACACACACACACACACACACACATATATGCACTAAGACACTTACAGGTACACACACATACTCACTACAATTAACGACAGTAATAGCAGCAAAAAATGACCATTGGTTTAAAGGCACGGTTCCCCAGCAGACGTGAGTAGGGCCTCACCCTCTAACTCTGTACGTTACTTGTTCACCACTGCTGTAACCTGGTATTGAACTCGCATCTCTTTGGGTCAAGTCACAGGAACTAACCAACGGCTATATCCACTGGGCGAAGTGAACAAGAACAACTGAATTTTTGGGACTTATAAACGTAATGTCCAGTAACCCTTTTTATGTTCATATTGTAATTTTTTGATGTTAATGGTTTTCTCTTGTATTTTTTACTATAGCTCATATTGCAAGTTTGACACTAATGATTTTCTCTGGCAATCCGTATTACTGGTTCCCATATTGTGTTCATCTCTGTGCTTGGTCGGCTTAGGAGATTTCTGAAGCCTAGCATATTTGCTGATTTCTTAAGTTTACGTAGTTTCCAGTGAGCTTCTCTATCTATTATTTCAACTTCATCCCCTAGGGGGCGATGATCCCCTTTCTCTTTCCGTATATGGTCAGCTACGCCTGATTTTTCTATCTCTCTTGCGATGTTCTTGTAGTCTTACCTTAAGAGGACGGCCTGTTTCTCCTTTACAACCCTTTCCACAGCTAAAATGGAATCGCATACAAACAGTCCTTAGTCATGTCCTCCTCAGTTAGGGGTCTTACTTCCGGAGAGGTACCTGCGAAGTGTAGAACCACTTCTGAAGATTGTCCTGATGTTATATGGACCACAGATACTTTGTATTTTCTCCGATAACTTCTTCACATAGGGTAGACAGATCGAGGCTGTTTTCTGAGAGTTTATATCCTCATGAACTCTCCCTTGGAGTTGTTGTCATGTACCATGGAAAATTGTTCTGTTGTAGGGTACTGATTATACTGGCCATTTCCTGTTTGTATGTCTCTTGGTCGCCGCTTATGATTTACTCGATGTTGAAGGCAGCGAATAATCCCTTTCTTTACATTGTATGTGTGGTGGGAGTTGAAGTTGAATTATTGTCCGGTGAATGTTGGCTTGCGGTATATGGATGGGCATTAGCGATATCGAAAATGACGACGACATCTACGAGGTTGATAACACATAAATTAAATTTAATCATGACGTTGATCTTTGACACAATCAACATGGAAGCTGGCCAAAATATGTTTAATATCTATGTGAATATTCTTCTAAACAAATGAAGGTGGGCAGTGTAATGATTATCACACAGAAAGGGAATTAGGAGTTCAGAGTTCAGTTTTTTTTGTCTTTTTTTAATCATATCGCCCCAAGCAAGGCGAAAACGCCAATGATGCGTAGGGGGCTACGTAAGAGTGAAAAGATTGGAAAAGAGAAAAACCGGAAACCACATCCTAAACAGGAAACAAGGGATGAGCCTCTTCACCTGTTCAATAGACGTGGGTGGAGTGTGAACCGGGCTATAGCTTAGTCTATCTACTCCAATTGAAAAAAAATAAAATAAAATGAAAGAGTGAAAAGATTGGAAAAGAGAAAAACCGGAAACCACATCCTAAACAGGAAACAAGGGATGAGCCTCTTCACCTGTTCAATAGACGTGGGTGGAGTGTGAACCGGGCGATAATTTAGTCTATCTACTCCAATTGAAAAAAATAAATAAATAAAAGAGTGAAAAGATTGGAAAAGAGATAGCGGGAAACCACATCCTAAACAGGAAACAAGGGATGAGCCTCTTCACCTGTTCAATAGACGTGGGTGGAGTGAGCCCGTTTGATTTTATTTCGTTCGCTTCTAGCTAATGTTCTCTGAAAATTCATAGTTATATAGAAGGCTGATCTCTCTTGTTCCAAGGCTGCAATTAGTCTGGGAGGAGGAAAAGTATGAATTCGAAACCAGCCGTGAGACTATCTTGTCCTGGTCACGCCATGGCTGCTAACTAGTTCTCCTATGACCCTCAGGAGTTACTGGACGCACAAACAGTGTTTTGTAAGTGATTTAATTTCTTTCTTTTTTCACACTTTTGTGGGATCGCCCCCTTTTGTATATGATAATGAACTCTACTGAGTGTACATATAATCCTGCCATAAAGAGAACAGCAATCACAGTTGTAGTTACAGTTGCAGTTTGGAGTGGAGAGTAATCGTAGAGATCCGTTACTGTTATCGGAGAGTTCCAACAGATACCGAAGTTACCCAGAGACCAGACTAGCTCTGAGCTCCACTCAACTAGAATAATATACCCGGATCTACTATTTCCAACGACTTCACTTCAAGAATTCTATATATTTATTTCTAATAATAGTATTCCTGGATTTACTAACCTGCGTTCAAGTTTATATATATATATATATATATATATATATATATATATATATATATTTTTTTTTTTTTTTTTTTTTTTTTTTTTTTTTTTTATTTTTAGTTTTTTTTTAATCATATCACCCCAAGCAAGGCGGTAACGCCACTGATGTGCAGGGGGCTACATAAGAGTGAGAAGATTAGAAAAGAGAAAACCGGAAAACACATCCTAAACAGGAAACAAGGGATGAGCCTCTTCACCTGTTCAATAGACGTGGGTGGAGTGTGAACCGGGCGATAGTTTAGTCTATCTACTCCAATTGAAAAAAAAACAGTGAGAAGATTAGAAAAGAGAAAAACCGGAAACCGCATCCTAAACAGGAAACAAGGGATGAGCCTCTTCACCTGTTCAATAGACGTGGGTGGAGTGTGAACCGGGCGATAGTTTAGTCTATCTACTCCAATTGAAAAAAAAATCATTTCACCCCGAGCAAGGCGGAGATGCCACTGATGTGCTGTGGGTTACAAAACTGAATGAAGATTAGTTAGCAGGCAGAGAAAGGAGTACAAACCAATTAGAAAGGAGCAATAGAAAGATGAGAAAGCAGGTGTATTGACAGTTTCAAGGGTGAGGAGAAAGGAAGGTTATACGGGGGTGGGGAGAGAGCTAGAGTCCAGTGGTTAATAGATGAGTATTGACATTGCATTTAAATTTCTGGAGGTTGTAGCCATCAGGAAAGCAAGAGTATGGGAGCGAGTTCCACAGGCGGGAAGTGCGAGAGAAGAAGCTGCAGGTGTAGAATTGTCGTCTGCATTTGGCTAACCTAACTGTGAATGGATGGGACCCAGATGCCAGTCTGGTTGCACGAGTAAACACCTGCTGAGGAGGCACCAGTGACTTAAGTTCGTCCGAGCAGAAGCCATGAAAGTATTTATAGAACAGACAAGGGGAGGCCACATTTCGTCGGTGGGGAAGTGGCTTCAGTCGAGCCGCCAAATCAGTACCTATCACATTACAGACTCTCCTTTAGCGCCTGTCGAGAACACTGAGAAGAACGGCAGGGGCGCCCGACCATAAATGGCAGCAGTACTTTCAATATAACCTACTTTTCTATTTCCATATTTGTTTTTGTTGTTCATTATTTTGTGCGGTTCCTCATCCGGAATCCACAACATACATATTATTTAGTTTGAATCTTAGATATAACTTACTAATGGTCATACCATCCCGAATATGTGGAGCTGCATTCTAAGAGGATGTTTTCCCGATCACTGCCATCTTAACCAGTTCAAGTCTATGTGGTGATATGTCCTGTGACTAATAGAGGCACTACGGATATTACAGCTTTAGTAGAAGTGGTGTATCTCGGGCAAGATGGATCGACGGAGCCCATCCCTCGCCAGGCTAGTTGGAATTCAGAGTTGAACCCAGTCTGTCTTGATATTTACCTATAGCTGGAAGGAGAAGAGATGGATTTCCCCAAATCGTTATATTTCCCACATATTTCCATAATCCGTGCCTCTTACTTTTTAACCACAACCTCGAGTGGCTCTTGGGTCTTTTACAAGGTGACCAGTACTGTAAAAAATCATAAGATATTTAAGCAGCCATTTTTTTTCTCGCATTTCCCGCCTGTGGAATTTCTTTCCGTTTACTTGCTTCCCCGAAAGCTACAATCTCCAAGAATTTTAATGTAAAGTCAAGAGTCATCTCCTATATCAGTAATTTGCATCCCCTCTCTCATGCTTCTTTCTCCGTTCACGCCACTCTCATCAGTATTCATCCTTCTCTTAACCACTTCCTGACACCCCCTATAACCTGTCACTCTTTCTCATAACTTTCCCACTTGTGGAATTCCCTTCCATTTACTTGCTTCCCCGAAAACTACAATCTCCAATAATTTAAATGTAAAGTCAATAGTCATCTCCTATCTCACTAACTTGCATCCCCTCTCTCATGCTCCTTTCTCCGTCCACTCCACTCTCATCAGTATTTTCATCCTTCTCTTACCCACTTCCTGACACACCCTATAACCTGTCACTCTTTCTCATAACTTTCCTCCTATGTAACCCACTGCAAAACAGCGGCAGTATAATGTCTTGCTTGCGGCGATATAATTATAAAAAAATCTATTATAATGTGGATATGAAGTGGGGGATCAATTCTACATATTCATCCTTCTCTTACCCACTTCTTGACACCCCATATAACCTGTCACTCTTTCTCATAACTTTCTCCTATGTAACCTCCTGCAAAATAGTAATAGTAAAATGCCTTGCTTGGGGTGATATCATTATAAAAAAAAATTCTATTATAATGTGGATATGAAGTGGGGGATCAATTTTACATTACAATCAATATATAAACTGATTCTTCACTTTATGGCCATATTCACCCTTCTCTTACCCACTTCTTGACACCCCATATAACCTGTCACTCTTTCTCATAACTTTCTCCTATGTAACCTCCTGCAAAATGGTAGTAGTAAAATGCCTTGCTTGGGGCGATATCATTATAAAAAAATAAATAAATAATCTCTTGAGCAAAAATGATTCAACCCTCGTACTGTGAACTTATAAGTTGCTTACAAAAACAAAAGAAATCGTGTATTTCAAATATACTTCTTCCTCTTTTATGTACTGCGTCTCATCAAGACGCAGGCGATCATGGCCTTCCTCATCTCTCTATGTCTTGTAACTCTTAAAATCCTTTCTCATGTTACCCCTCCCAAACCCTGCTCTTTAAAATACACTATCGAAACTCTATTCGCTCTTATCCTTGGTTCCTTGTTTACAGCTTGCTTCTCTCAATGACACCGTGCCTAATCACTGGTTTTACCCCTCACGCATCCTTTTCCTACCCCCATTTTTATTTACAGATTCCCCTACTTGACGCCCTCCTCCATTGTCATTTAAAGCACTTGTTTTTGGATTCGCTCTACTCTTTTTTAGATTATAATGGCAGCTTGATTGGTTGTATCTTTCACCCCTACTGTCACGTGGTAGTTATCCGTTTGGGTGGGGTCTTTCCCAGTGAGAAAGGGTGGGGTCTTTCCCAGTGAGAAAGGGTGGGGTCTTTCCCAGTGAGAAAGGGATGGCGCTGACAGAAGACGCTTATCGAATTGTTAAAATAGTGCCGAGCAATGTATTCAGATTCAAAATGCAGATTTAGATCCAGGTTTATCCTTAGTCGGGTCGGCGGCGGTAATAATATCAGATCATGGTTGCAGCGGGGCGGGGCGGTGTTTAGTGGAGAAAAACATTCTCATGTAAATAAATCAGCTCTTTTGCCAGATTTTGTATCTGCTTGAAGATGTTTGGTTTCTAGACTGCAGGGCGACCTCACCAAAAAAAAAAAAATAAATAAAATAGTCAGTCAGTTTAGGTGCCATACGTGATACACGCTTGGGCGATCATGTCTCGAAAGAGACATGACTGACTGGGCAGAACATTATCCCGCAGTAGGTTACCATTGCTTTCTGCGGTAGACTGGTTGCCGACCAAGGCTATAGAACCCAATCTGTCCTGTTATTTAACCCATAACTGGAAGGAATAGACGGATTAATACCTTTCCCAAGGGTATTTGCGCGTAAGTGAATACAATGGATTCAGCTGGAATTTGAACGCGGCTCCCCGGTTTCTCGTTCCGAGCCGATATCCACTGTACCACAACGCACATCCGTTAAATAAAACAGAAGTATAACAAAAAAAATTAAGAAAAAATAAAAACAGTATAAGCTAAAAATTTAGACACAGTCTAAGGATTTAATAATTTATGTAAGTTTCATAACTTCTTTAGTTTAAATAAAATCTGCTAAGCTAGGATGAGGAAATTATTTTGTCCTTTAATGCATGGCATCTAATTCTTTAGAAAGGGGGTTATCTGATATCTAAACTCCATCAGTCATAACATATATCCAAAACCAACAGGTTAGGTAGAAAAGAATTAAAATTTTATTAAACCGTCTTCGCTAATGGGTTAATTTTCATATTATCCTTTATTAGTGTTGATTATATGATATTCATCTCAACAAAGAGATTGCCTCCTTGTCCTGAACTAAGGTAGATTAAGTTTGAAAAAACTCAGCAACATTCAATTTCAGTTGATTCATCGTGTGACCCTAAATCTACACTGTCCACTGGATAGTTTTGCGCGACGCGACTTGTAGAAGTGAACTCATCCGGATAACGTGTTCAAAACGTAATAGTTAAAGGTTGTGAAGCTGTGACAGCATAGCCGTGACAGTTACCGAATGCGGACATGTCTTGACTGCGTAAAACGATTGATTGGATCATAATGATCGATTTTTATAATTATAAATACCGGGAACTCTGTTTCTGAGAAGAAAACTGTTCTGGACTTTACTTTTTGGAAACGGTTATAAGGTGCGTTGTGGTGCAGTGGATACTGGCTCGGAACGAGAACTCAGAGAACCGAGTTCAAATTCTAGTTTAATTCGTTACATTCACTTACGCACAAATACCCCTTGGAAAGTTAATAATCCGTAGCTCCTCCCTTAAATAGATTGGGTTCTCTAGCTTTAGTTGATAACCAGTTCACTACAGAAAGTAATGGCAACCTTCTGTGGAAAAATGTTCTGCCCAGTTAGTCATGTCTCAAAAGAGACATGATCACCCAAGCGTGTATCACGTGCAGCACTTAACTGATTGAACAAAAGCAACTCTGGAATACGCAAATTCTGGACAGTTACTAGTGTTGCATGAAAACTGTGAAAATTTATAACTTTATTTGTATTTGTGATAGAAATAATCTGTAAAAAACTTATAAAGTTTAATGTACCTAGTATAATATATAGTTATTGAATAATCCTTTACCACAAAATTTGCAACAATTTTTAGATATGTAAACATATAGATCAGAAGGGGTGGAACATTTTATTGGCCCCACATTCGACAGATTTAACTCTATTAGACTTTTTTTTCATGTGAAAACAATTGTGTATGCAACCAAATCTAGTTCATTAGAAGATTTGAAAGCTAAAATAACTCATGTGGTTTCAGGCATTATTGTAAATCAGTTGGCAAATGTTTTCCGTGAATCGCAAAATCGTATTGCAATAAAGGGTTCGGTTCGAAATTCCTAGAACCTGAAGAAGGCTCGAGCGTACAACGGCCAAATCATCGTACAAATGGCAACAAAGACGAGGACAATAGTTCGAAGAATGTAGGTACTGTAAATACTACCTCATCTCAGAAATATAGATAAATAAAAGGAAACTTAGCAATAAAAACCAACAATAAAATAATCAATAATAATTAGAAAATATAACAACACCATTAATAGCACCCCCCCCCCCGCTAAAAATGCATAAAAATCCAGTATTATTTCTCACTCAGCATAAGTTGAACCGGTTAACACCCACCAAAATAACCGTTAAGATAATCCAATAGATTACCCACAATTCATCACTGACCTGTATATATAAATAGTCAAGCAAAACCACAACGCACATTTTCTTTTGTTTAATCGTGTCACCCCAAGCAAGGCATTCCACTGCCACTATAGCGCAGGGGGTTACATAGAGGGATTGGGTATGGGAAATGTCAGAAGGAGGGTGATAGACGAGTTAGGATGTACATAGGGAGAGAGTTGGAGAGAGTGGGTGTGAGTTAGTGTGTTAGGAGGTTGTAGCCGTCGGGGAAGCAAGCATGCGGTAGGGAATTCCTCAGGCGGGAAGTGCGAGGAATGCTGTTGGAGTAGAAATTCCGGTTACATTTCATCGGTTTCATTGTAAAAGGGTGGGACCTAGTTGCCAATCTCATTATCACGTGCAAATTCACATCTAGGGGGCACCAGTGATTTTAAGTTCATCAGAGCAGAAGCCATGAAAGTATTTATAGAAGAGGCACAGGGAAGCCACGTCACGCCGGTGAGAGAGATACTGCAGGCGGTCAGCTAAGTCGGTATCAATCACATTACAGATTCTTCACTGTATTTTGTCAAGAACCCCGAGGGGAATAGAAGGGGCACCCGACCAGATGTGGCAGCAGTACTCAATACACGGGCGGATGGTGGATTTATATAATTGCAGGATAGATTCAGGCGGAACTGACAATTGCGTTTAGCTTGTAATAAAACTCTAGGTATTTACTTTAATGTTTATATATATATATATATATATATATATATATATATATATAAATGCTGGTGAGAATAATTGTGGATTCACATATTGTTGCTATATAAGGTGCGATGAATGAATTATCATTTAAATTACGCAAAAGTGAAAATAACATTGACATCTCATTTGAATAGATATATTTTTTTTTATAAGCGTTTCACCCCGAGCAAGTCATGTCACTGCCACTACTGCGCAGGAGGCTACATAGAGTGGAAAAAGGATGATTAAATATAGGAAATGTCAGAGGGTGGGTGATAGGCGGGTAAGGATACCGAGAATGAGGGTTGGGTAGATGAGAGTGTTATGAGAATAATTGGGAGTTAGTGTGATAGGAGGTGTCTATTGACCCTACATTTAAACACCTGGAGATTGTAGCTGTCGGGAAAGCAGACTTGTGGAAGGGAGTTCCACAGGCGGGAAGCGCGAGAAAAGAAGCTGTTGGAGTAGAATTTACGGTTACATCTTATTTGTTTAACTGTAAAAGGGTGGGACCTAGTTGCTAATCTAGTATCTCGTGAAAATTCGTGCTAAGGCGGCACCAGAGATCTAAGCTCATCGGAGCAGAAGCCATGAAAGTACTTGTAGAAGAGGCACAGGGAAGCCACATCACGCCGGTGAGAGAGTGGTTGCAGCCGGTCTGCCAAGTCAGTATCAACCACGTTACAGATTCTCCTTTGTATTTTGTCAAGAAGCCCAAGGAGAGCAGCAGGGGCACCCGACCAGATATGGCAGCAATATTCAATACACGGGCGGATGGTAGATTTGTATATGTGCAGAATAGATTCAGGTGGGAAAGACTTCCGGGCTCTGCACAGAGAGCCGACTTTCATGGCAGCAGATTTGGCAATGAAATTAAGAACATCTTGAAATACTAAAGAGTAAATTAATTCAGTAAATTCACCATTAGCTTCAGCCAAAGCCTTCAGAAGACATTGGAATTTTCATGTATGAATTTCTTGGAACTCGTCGGTACAACTGAAAGCCGGGGGTGAGAGCATTTAGTCTAGGCAACGCATGGACTCCATATACCATCGACCAAATAAAGAAAAAGAAAAATATAGAAAAATCATAAACCGGAAAAAAGAGAAAGAAACAGAAAAAGAAAAAGAAAAAGAAAGGAGAACGAATAGTATAAAGAGAAAGGAAGTGAAAGTTAACGTCTTACATCGACACCAGCGTCTTTTTGCCATTCATCTGCTTTCTTAGAAAAATATGACATGGAAATTTAACATTAAAATTTAATTTTAAAGATAATTCGATTTATTTTTTTCTTTCTTTCTTTTGTTTCTGAATGGGCGAGGAAATGTTTTTCATAGATTACCGTTACAAATATATATTCTCGTTATGGGCACGTGAGTGTCTATTTGTAATGCTTTTCTGGATGATTTTGAATATAACTGTTGTATCATTTGGGTCTGACGAGCAGCAGGTTTTTTGGGGCTGCGAAATACGTTTAACACATGAAATTGTAGAATAGCTAAAATGTTCTCTAGGTTATATTACCCTGTTAAATTAAATGCATAAATTTAACATTGAGTTCTTTTGAATTCGTCTCTATCGGAATTTACATGACTTAAATACCAAATATTCTACGTTATATATATATATATATATATATATATATATATATATATATATATATATATATCGTGACAATATTTCGCAGCGCACTTAAAGGGGATGGTGCTGCTGATGATCACTGAACTAATACCGGAAGTTACAATGGTTTTGATGATTGTGGTACTATATTTTCACGATACCAGGTTGGCCGATGGTTTCGTGATTACCACATGTTCCAGACTAGTTGTTGTCTGATCCCTTCGCGCCCACGTTGCCTTTTAAGATCCGCGAAAGGGAGGGGGATGGATACAATTCAGTCGTTGGAGTGTTGAATTTGGCGTCGGAGAAAAAGAATAGCTGCCCCACCATCAAAGAAATGACTAAAAGAGTTTGTTATAAACAGTAACAAACGTTTATTTACCCAGGTATACAATAAATTTTATTGAGGTAAAACAAACACCGCGAAGTGAGGGGTGAATGAAGTTGACTGACGGAAAAAGTTTCCTAAGCTCGAAGAAATCTTAACTGCAATTAGGCAGTGTCAATGATGGAGAATTTAGTGGCAACGGATTCGGTTCTGGGCAGCGAAGAATGAACCGACTCGATTTTTTGCTCTGGGTGCTCTCTATCCCGAATAATTAGCTCCTGATTGGTCAGCCAATAGGGATACCGACCAATGGTTATCGTCGTAACAACTCCCCTGGGTTGCATCTGATTGGTTTAGATAATCAGCCAATTAGTTGCAGTTATCGGGGTGGGCTAATAAGAAGCAGGCCTTGTGGTTGGTTGATCAATGATTTATGACCTTGTGCCATACTTGCACTCAATCCCGGGTGAAGCGACCCCATGTTTGCCACGCTCAAAATATGCTTATATTTTGAAATTGAAGTAATATTTGACAGGTCGTCACACCTGCAGTGTCTTGTTTTAGTGACAGTTTATAGGTCAGCCTTTTCCGCTTGGGTCTAGATATCTTTGTACTTAATGACTTCGGTTTATTACACCTAGTTCTTAAAAATGTTGGATACCCAGAATGAACTTATTTTTATAATGGTTTAATAAAATAATTATTATCATGATTTAATTAATTATCATTTAATTAATTTTTATTTAATTTATTTCGCCAGTCAACTTTTTGACATTTAAATGAAAGTGTCATATGATAACAAGTTTTTGATATTAGTATGATTGTGAATAACGTAACTTGCAGATGAGCATCGAACTAGGAAATAAGTGAATTACTTAAAAGGTTAGCGCCTTAAATATCAGCTGTCGATTGTAGATATTTTTCAGGTTTCGCTTAGTTTGGCACAGGCTGTAAAAAGGGAGCAATAGGTTGGCATCAACGTTAATGGCCAGTTCAAGAGCAATCCAGATTAACACTTTTTCAGAACACACCTGAGTATAGTTAAGCCTCGTTCAGATTAACACCCAGCGTATGATTGGGACTACCCTGCTTCATGTCGATTTTGGAACCGTGGTATTGCCCCTTGTATTAAAGTTGGGGTTTGACATCATAAATAATGACAAAGAATATTTTTTCAAAATCGTTACCGCTTTTTTGAGAAAACGAGTTTAAAATTTAGATTAATAATTGGAGAGTAGAAATTTAATTCTTGTGATCTGTGAAAGATTTGACAATCCCAAAATCATCATGGCTCTTATGGATAATGAATGCGTAAATATAATTACATAAAATGTTTTCAAATTACAGCATTAACTCATTCTCAATAAATCTGAGAAAAGTAAATCTGAATTATGAATAATATAAAAATATTAACTTTATAAAGGCAAAATGAAGATTAAATACATTATGCACTTAGGTTGTGGCTAGTGATAAAGATCAATACATTTTTTTTCTCATACGGAATTTAAGTTTTGTTATTTTTCAGTGAATAAAAAAGTTACACTAATTCTAAAAAATAAAAGGTATCTTCAACAACTTCCACTCGCTTCTCTGTCCCTCACGTTCTTACTTCTCTTATCTCTCCCTTTTCCTCTCCTGTTTCTTCTCTCAATTTTTCTTCATTCCTCCCCACATAATTGCTCCTCTCTTTCCTCTCTCGCCCGAAACACTTTTTCTTTTGTTTGTACCCTTTTTCTGCGTTAACACAAACTTGGGACATCAGTCCGCATCGATGACAGCAAATCCTCCTCAAATATGAAGCATAGAAAAATAATATTGATTGATATTTTTTATAGCATAATGACCCTTTGCTCGTTATTCAACGTCAAAAAATATTTTTAGATTGTAATAATTTTTTGAGCTAATAATGATTTAGTGAAAAAGTCGTACTAATAAACCTATAAGTGTGAGGGAAGAGGTGAATTCATACTTGACCAGGATTTGATAAACAAAGTAGAAATTATAATATGGACATAAAATGGGGGATCAATTCTATAATACAATCAATATATAAACTGATCCCCCATTTCATAGCCACATAATAATAATGGAACTTCCCATAATTAATGGCTTCTTGACTGAGTGATTCGTTTTCAATGACTTATCAACTCTTCGCAGGTTATTCAAAGCCAGATAAAAATTGTAGATTGTGAGAAATCTTTATTTAATAATAATGGTTTTGGAATTAAAGCATTACTATTTAACCCATAGTTTATACCATTTTTCGATCTAAACCCAAACTTGGAAGAGGTATTTTTTAGATTAATCAATTATAGGTGCCGGTATAAGATGTGGCCTAACTTTTGAATGTGGTCTGCGAAATTCTGTCACTGATATAGTGTCTGGCCTACCTTAGAAAGCGTTTTATAAATATGTATTATAACTAAGCGTTAGGCTTATGGTTAGGGGTGAAGGTTATGGTTAGTGAAAATAATTTCAATAAATAGCCGAATACTTATATCTATAAATATACACTTACTGAGGTAGGACACATTCAAACCAGGTAGGACACATACTATACCAGAATCAAAGAGTTAGGCTACTTACCTGGGATTATAAACTGGTCTAGCCTACCTAGTGGAGAGAAGAGTCTAGTTTAAAATAATTCCAGGTATACTGTGGGTTTTTACATGTTTTTGTATAACACTATAGTAGGCGCTCAAAATTCTGTCTGGATATTTACTTCAGGATCATCCACCTTTGTTGTAACCACTACGCCAATACTGCAAGTATGTCAGCAAACTTTTTTTTTTTTCGTGTAAGTTGTCCATTGCCCATTAAAACATTCAGACAGCCTTTCCCTCCAGGACAAGAGATTAAAAGAAGCCGAAAGCCAGAAAGAATACACGCCCTTCTTTTCTTTACTCACAAATGTCTTCAATATGGATGCACCTGCTCACAACAGGCAGAGATGACTGTGTAAGTCATTGCGCAATGGCAGCATCCATGAAGAGATCGCAGATGAAATGCACACCGGCAGGGAAACTATACCAACTGTTTTTCTTCTTCTGATGTTGGTGACCTCAACAGAAAGAGCACATATATTTGGACATAATTGCAATATTAACTAATGTCTGTTTTTCTGTAAGCTTGATTTATTTGAGAACGATAGAATAACCAAGAACTTACAACGGGAGCAAACAGCCTACATATGGATATAAAATTAATTCAAGAAGTATAACAAAAACGTCTGTCTAGATTTCTTCAATGAGATATTGGAACTATTTACACGATTTACATCGTTCAAACAGTTTCTCTTATCTTTATTTCCATATTCACGAGGTTTCGACCGAATGATTTTCCGGCCTTTTTCAGGTGGCATACGTCGGAATTTCTAACCAAACATTTCATTTCATTCCCAAGGGTAGGTTATTCTTGTTTCGTGTGTATATGTTTTCGGTTAGAAATTCCAGAGAATGTAGTAAAGGAAAGAGAGAAGAGGGGACTAATCATCAATTGTAAGAAGAAAGAATGTATGGCTGTTAGCAAGAGGAAGATGTCAAGTAAAGGAAAGAGAGAAGAAAGGACTAACCATCAATTGCAAGAAGAAAGAATGTATGGTTGTTAGCAAGAGGAAGATGTCAAGTAAAGGAAAGAGAGAAGAAAGGACTAACCATCAATTGTAAGAAGAAAGCATGTATGGTTGTTAGCAAGAGAAAGATGTCAAGTAAAGGAAAGCGAGAAGAAAGGACTAACCATCAATTGTAAGAAGAAAGAATGTATAGTTGTTAGCAAAACGAAGATATCAAGTAAAGGAAAGCGAGAAGGACTAAACATCAATTATAAGAAGACAGAATACATCTTTATCAGCAAGTGGAGCAGTCCAAGATACAAACTAGAAAATTAGAGACGCCAAGTTCAAGCAAATACGAAAATATAATTCCTGGGAAGTGTTTTAACAGAGAATGGATATTGTGACACTGGAATCTAAAGACACATTAGAATAGTGAAAGGTGCTTTTCAAAAGTTAAGGAAAGTATTATGAAACAGAAAATTGTCTATCTTAGAAAAGAAGATAGAAAATGACTAAGATATCCGAAGTAGTATTAGAAAGGCGAAATTTGCCTTTCAAAAGCTAAGCAAAGTATTATGAAACAGAATATTGTCTATCTTAGAAGAGACGTTAAGAAATGTGATGCAGATATCCGAAGTCGTATTGCAATAGCAAAGATGCTTTCCAAAAGCTAAGCAATGTATTAAGAAACAGAAAGAGTATGTTGAACTATTATGCAATATCAGTCCGCATCGATGACAGTAAATTCTCCTCAGATATGAAGAATAGGAAAATAATATTGATTGATATTTTTTATAGCTTATCGAACCCTTAGCTCGTTATTCAATGTCAGAAAATATTTTTGGATTGTAATAATTTTTTGAGCTAATGTGGACATAAAATGGGGGATCAATTCTATAATACAATCAATATATAAACTGATCCCCCATTTCATAGCCACATAATAATAATGGAACTTCTCATAGTTAATGGCTTCTTGATTGAGTGATTCGTTTTCAAGGACTTATCAATTGTTTGCAGGTTATTCAAAGCCAGATAAAAATTGTAGATTGTGAGAAATTTCTATTTAAATAATAATGATTTAGTGATAGAAGTATTACTAATTAACCCATAGCTGGGAGAAGATGTGGTGAACTGATATCTTTGTAAGTGTAAGTGAATGTGACGAAACCAACTGAAACTGTTACTCGCCTCTCTCATGAACAATTCAAAGCCATTATCCATTACACCACTTGCACATCCAAGCTTACAGTATTATCAAGCGGTCATCCATCCAGATACTAACCTGGCTTGGCGTTGCTTAACTTCGGTGATCATACAGGGGCATTATTTCGTTCTTTTTATGTTTAGTTTGAACGACCTTCAATCTAAAACGTTGCGTTTGATTGTTCTGAAGCAGGTGTCCATTTAGTCTTTCTCATTTTATGTGCCATGTCCATTCAAGACGCGGGCAATCATGATTATCCACATCTTCTATTTCATAGCTCTTAGAAATATTTTTGTTTTTACAATACATCTCGGTCCCTGTTCTGTTATTTATTTATACAAACTCGTCAGGTATGCTGCACGAGATTTTCCTCTGGCCAAATTACTTTCAATATGTCTTGTGAGTGTCAGACTCTCCAAGCCTTTTTTTTTTAGTTTGAGGCTGCATAGTCGCTCAAGACTCGATGCCTCTCTAAGGGAACATTCATTCATCGCCGATCACCAAGATCAGATCGACGATAATAGAATGTAACTAGTTTGTTTTTGGAGGCACCAGCCAGTTTTCGCCCCCAATGAGATGTTAGAACTATATCGGAGAAGATATCAGCTGCCAATGTCTAGTCATCACGTGTTTTAGAGGTTTCACCAGCATATCGTTGTATCGTATTTTCAGGATTCTTCCGCCGATTTTTATTGCCCCACGTCTCGTCTTCATCCGAGAGGAAATTGTTTAGCATTTAATGTCGTATGAGACGATCGGCATTATGTAGTAATCAAGCACGATTTCCTTTATGACGAAATTTAATTCTTTCTTAATACTTTTGTCGGTCTTAATACCGGATTCAAATTTACACTTACTGCACACCCAGCACGTGTGGCCTTTCGTTGCACAAAGCTAATTCAAGTAATTACCCATCCCAAGGCTCCATAAAGGCATTTGATCGCACATGCATAAACAGAGAGAAAAATGAAATTGAAAAATAAACGTTTAAACTGGCCCTTCCTATAACATTCCTTTTTGATAAGTATCTGCAACTTCAACTTCAACTTAACTGTCACTATCCCTGACAAGACACGGGACATGATTTTCGGGATAGATCACAAAATATATCCTATGTTTGAAGGGACATCTTGGAAATGATTTTTAAGTTTAGGACTTTGGGTGCGGGTGTCAGATATATATATATATATATGTGTGTGTGTGAATAAGTGGATATATTTTATTTATATCCGAAATTTTGCACACAAACACAGACACACATATATATGGCGGCACACACACACACACACACACACACACACACACACACACACACACACACATGCATATATACATATATCTATTGTATATTTATATAACCATGGATGAAAACGTTATAATTTTTTCTAATTTTGAAAATTGCGCATTCAAAAAATCCCCGTTACGTGAGCGTTCTTAAAAAACGGTAATATAAGTTATTGCAAATCGCCTGAAAACACCTAATGGTAGAAATCCGGGTCGCGTAATAACTCGTTTACAAATAAAGAATATATATATATATATATATTAGTGTTGAGTTGTGATTGTATTTAGCCTAAAGGTTGTTGTTTTTCATTAATTTTACTGATAAAGTGTATTTTAGCAAGAAGGTTTTTTTTATCTTAAAAAGCTCGATATTAGAGTGGAGTTGATAAACACAAAAGTTTGTCACTTTAACTGAGCAGGTTCATGCCAACTTCGAAGTTTTGTGAGAACATCGTTATGATGTTTTCATTCGTAAGGGTTGGTTTTCTCTTTCTCTCTTTCCCTCTGCCTCTTTCTCTGTCTGTCTGTTTGTCTTTCTCTCTCTCTCTCTCTCTCTCTCTCTGTATATATATATTGTTGTATCCTTTAAGGAGGTTACTAACAGACAAGGTGGTACCCGAGTGAAAGAACAGCAACACGTGCCTAGATGAAAGACGGTATTTCGAACGCGCCATATATTACCTCCGTTGATAATACTTCATTAGGCGTAACATCTTTCGTATATCTTGACCTTAACTGATTTAAATATCTCTTACATTCAAATCCTCTTCCTTTGAGCATGTATATCTCTGTCAAGTGTTTTGGTTATAATTCCGGCTTTCCAAAAGCTTTTCCCACGTTTATAATTTCTGAAAAAAAAAATGTCTCCTGGTTTGTAAAATTTGATGACAAAGTTTCATTTTTCTACTACTCTTTTCGTTGCACTAGGCAACAGCCTATCAAATACTGATTGAATTTTTCTCCCGAACATCAGTTTGGCTGGTGATAAGGTTGAATCTATCTTCGGATTGGGAGTAGTTCTGTAAACTACTAAAAACGTTTGTATACTCTTTTTATTAATCTCCATGTCTTGATTCTTTCTTAGAGCTCTTTTAAAAGTGTCTACGAATCTTTCTTCTTGTCCATTTGATCTCGGGTGGTAAACAGATGTCGTAATGTGGTGTATGGACAAAGATATGCAAAAATTCTTAGATTCTCTGCTAGTAAACTGTATTCCATTGTCACTAACTAAAGAGATGGTACACCGAAATAATTAAAAAGCTCGTTTAGTACATTCATAGTATTTTCGGGTATTTTCGGGTGTCGAATACGCTTGAATATTTCCGGCCACTGACCTCGGTTATCGTGCATTGTCCGAGACTCTTCAGAAAACATGTGTGGAAATTCGTTTTTTGAGCTCAAACAATTTCTTTTCAGTTTCTTCAGATTTTTTCTTGATTGCCATATTCACTTTGTTGCAAAATGAATTTGCAGGTAATTCCCATAAATCGAAAAGTAAGATCCAGTCAGTACCAAAAAAAATTCGCCACACCTGGAAGAACATAGACTTTTGATTTGAAAGTTCTTTTCCCTAAATGATATGAACCTCGTCAGTACTTAAATGGGTGACCGCTTGGGAATACCTGGTGCTGTAAGCATTTAGTGACGGATGTACGTTATGGTGCAGTGGATATCGGTTCGGAAAGAGAAATCGGTGAGCCGAGTTCGAATTCCAGTTGAATACCCTGCATTCACTTAAGCACTGGTACCCTTGGGAAAGGTATTAATTCGTCCCTTCCTTCCAGTTATGGCTTAAATAACAAGGGTAGGACTTGGGGACCCTGACCTTAAAAAAAAACAAAAAACAAATCCCAATGAATCTTGATACTCGAAAAGTAAAAATATTACTAGACACAAAAACTTATATAAAACCAACAATAAATTGTTGAAAGAAAAGGTATTATCAGCAATAAATGAATAAAATTTAGTTGGCAATAAATGACCCGCCGAGGTTGATATGCCATAAAAACAAAACAACCAACTAACAACCAGCCCTAAATGATACATTGCGGCCAAATTCACTTCATTCACCATTGATGTTTAGCTTTTCCCAGACACTTATTTAGCTATATTTTTTATTTGGTACTCGTCAATGATAGACAACCTATTTTCTTCCATGTTTGTTCATTTACAATATAAATATCGTTTCCAGTATCCAACAATCTCTTCACCGTTTTTGTATTCACGTATTTCCTTTTTTCACTTTTTCACTTTTTCAATTTCGTTCTTGAATAAAACATTTACTTTTGATTTAAATTTTTGTTTCTTTCTTTTCTGTTTATACCAACAGTGGGAAGCTTTTGTGACCAACTTAGCGATACTCGAAGTAAACCTTATCCTTAAAAAACCCTTTTTTGAAATGAGAAAATTTCAAGGGAACCCTTTATTTCAATTACTTTGATTGTTTTGTTTATATACCCCAGTGATCGAAATAAAGGGTTCGGTTCGAAATTCCAAGCAGAAGAAGTCCGGAGCATACAGCGGCCGAAACGTCGTGAATATGGCAATAACATGAGGTCAACAATGTAAATAATGTCAGTTAAGCATATTTTTAAATATTTTGTTTTCATTACACACGTTGCGGGTTCATGCCTAATTTTCCTTATTGAATTACCAATTTTTTTTTATATTTGTCTTATTAACACCCTAGATTCACTGTTAAATAATAGCGATCATATCAATGATAAAAACACAGTAAGGCTTAAATTGTCGACAGCTGTAAACAAAAGCTGATATTGTCCCCATGAAATGAACGCAGGATGTGCTGATGGAATGTCGTTCATCTTTGCCTCTTGTTTTTACGACCGTCTCATTATCCTACCATCTGTCTCGTGCTCTATTGCGAGACATCTAGAAATAGTTTTTTTTAGTGCTATCTGTAACTTCTAAAAGATAACAGAAAAATTCTTGCAATTATAATGCATGCTAATATTAATGAGTGAATTTACGATCTTGAGTGGATGTACGATGCTAAGCTAGTAATTGCAGAATATGCACATATGGAAATCCACCAACGACTCTATAATTTAATACTAGTCTATTTGTATAGTGGATGTGCGTTGTGGTGCAGTGGATATAGGTTTGGAACGAGAAACCAGGGAGCCGAGTTCGAATTCCAGTTGAATTCCTTACATTCACTTACGCGCAAATACCCTTGGGAAAGGTATTGATCCGTCTCTTCCCTCCAGTTATAGATTAAATAAAAAGAACAGATTGGGTTCTATAGGCTTGGCTGGCAACCAGTCTACCGCAGAAAGTAATGGCAACCTACTGCGGGATAATCTTCTTCCCAGTTGGTCATGTCTGTTTCGAGACATGATCGCCTAAATGTGTATCACGTATGGCACTTAACTGACCGATCTGTACAGACATTTACAGCTATGATACACCGTGTTTCCTCCAAGGAGCCGAATCATCGTCATTTCTTTCAAATGCAAGAAGAAAGTTGCTGACAGCGATTTCCCGGAGATTGTAGTCTTGACCTCTTCACGCCAACAGTCTATTCTCATTCACATAATCTTCAACTCATACTGTCTCAATATTTACATTATTCGGACTATTGTCCTCATCTTTGTTGCTATTTGTACGACACTTTGGCCGTTGTACGCTTCGGCCTTCTTCAGGTGTTAGAAATTTCGAAACTTCTAACACCTGAAGAAGGCCGGAGTGTACAACGGCTGAAACGTCGTACAAATAGCAACAAAGATGAGGACAATAGCCCGAATAATTTAAATACTGTAGATACTACCTCATCTCAGAAATATAGATTCAAACTGTCTCCTGTTTCATTGTCGGTTTATTGTGAGATCCCAGTAATTATATGACGACCCTGCTTATACTCTTTCGTTACAAGGTCCAGATCAGACAAAAAAAGAGAGATTGATGCTATATATCTTGGTTAGAACTTCCCAATCCTCACTTGCCTGATAATGTTAAAAAATGTTGTATTAATAATTTTCTCCTTTCTCATAGACGAGGATCTTTATTGCTATTTCTATGGCATGTGTTCTGACAAGAAACATTCTTTTTCCAACCACCTCTGACCTTTGCAACTGGAACATAAGTTACTTGTTCACTACTGCTGTGGCCTGGTATTGAACTCACAACTCTTTGGGTCAAGTCACAGGAACTAACCAACGTCTACATCAACTGAATTTTTGGGACTTATAAACCTGATGTTCAGTAATCCTTTTTTTTTTTTACCATAGTTCATATTGCAATTTTTTTCTGGTAATGGTTTTATCTAGTATTTTTACTGTTAATAGTTTTCTTTAGTATGTTTGTTCCAGAGCTCATATTGCAATTTTTGACACTAATGATTTTCTCTGGCACTTCGTATTACCGGTTCCCATATTGTATTCATCTCTATGCATGGTCGGCTTAGGAGATTTTTTAAGCCTAGCATATGTGCTGATTCCTTGAGTTTACGTAGTTTCCAGTGGCGTTCTCTATCTATTATTTCAACGGGGCGGTGATTCCCCTTCTCCCTCCACATGGGGTTAGCTACGCCAGATTTTTCCATCTCCCCTCGTGTTACGGTTTTGCAATGTTCTTGTAGCCTCACCTTAAGGGAGCGGTCTGTTTCACCCTTATATTTCTTTTCACAGCTACATAGAATGGCGTACACACAGTACGTTGGTCAGTTAAGTGCCATACGTGATACACATACCCAAAGAGTTGAGAGCTCAATACCAGGTTACAGCAGTGGTGAACAAGTAACTTAAAGGGTTATAGGGAGATAACTCATGACTACTAAAATAGACACTATTACGCAAAGAATGGAGTTCATATGCCTCAGTGTTTTTAATTTCGGTTAGAAATTCCTACAAATGACAACAAAGATGACAATAGTCCGAATAATGTGAATACTGTACAGTCTTGCCCTCTTTAGGTTAATTGCTATCTTTCCTGCATAACTAAACTCTTTTTTTTTACTCTCATGTAACACCATACAATAACAATACAGCTGATTCATAATTACCGTTTTAACAAAAACTCTTTAAATTGAATCGGTTTCATAGGTCAGGGCGTCGCGGGAAGAAGCTGTTCGAACGAAACATGCATCTCTTTAGGGTGATACGAAGGGAATGAGGGTGATTCGCTTCAATGTGCGTGGTTTGGTGGGTCTTAACCGTGAAGCGTAGAAATTTTTTTTGTTTTTTTAATCATATCACCCCAAGCAAGGCGATAACGCCACTGATGTGCAGGGCGCTACGTAAGGGTAAAAAGAATGGAAAAGAGAAAGCCGGAAACCACATCCTAAACAGGGAACAAGGGATGCGCCTCTTCACCTGTTCAGTAGACGTGGGTGGAGTGTGAACCGGGCGATAGATTAGTCTATCTACTCCAATTGGAAAAAAAAATAAGAGTGAAAAGATTGGAAAAGAGAAAACCGGGAACCACATCCTAAACAGTAAACAAGGGATGAGCCTCTTCACCTGTTCAATAGATGTGGGTGGAGTGTGAACCGGGCGATAGTTTAGTCTTTGTAACTAAAGAAGTGTAATTAATCTGAACACTCTCCATGGAAATAGCGATAAAGTGGCGGAAGGTTTGTGACATCGCGCCTGTGTGAAAGGAATTAGAGTAGAAAATAATTCGTCTCTACAAGGACGCGGAGACATTTTTGGACTCTATCGCGAGTAGAAAGTGAAGAGTGGATAGTGAAGACTACATTTACCGCCCATATATAGCAGCAATACCCAACTTTTGGCTCTAATCTGGATCCTATAAAGGTACAGGATAGCTGGAACAATACAGAGAACCGATCATTTTCCCAGCATCTTCAGCGATGTATGTACTTGTTCCCCATGATAGATGGGTTGAGTTTAAGTCACAATAACTCCACACGGCATGTGGCATCTCTAAGGGAATATCCCTACATCGCGTCTGGTAAAATTCTGGTATCTCTTACACTGGCTTCCAACCAAGGCTAAAGAGTCCTGTATACACTGCCATTTAACAACTTTTTAAAATTAAATATGTTTCTTAAAGATAAAGGCCACATAGCACCATACGGCCACTTTTTTTTTTATTATCTGCAATCTATTAACTTCTTGCAAAAGATAATTTTTGTGGATCCCGCGAATAGAAACCGCACAAAATAAAGGAACAACGACCAGAATTTGAGATAGAAAAATAAGTATTTTAACGTAAAGGATACAAACTTGAAAGCAGGTTAGTAATCCAGGAATACAGTTAGTAGGAAGGATATATACAAGTCTCTGAAGTGAAGCTGTAGTATGTCCGCGTCAGAAGGTGACGGGTGCTGTGTAATAATATTCTCGTGGAGCTCAGAACTACTATGAACTTCTGACGCTGTATTCTCCGTGAAACCTCGGTATCTTTCGGTATCTCCCGGTATTTGTCGGTATCTCTCGGATCTGACGGTATTTGTCTATGGCAGGAGTATATGTATACTTCAAACGAGTCTATGTTCCTGAAAAAGGGAGATCCCACAACACCCCCTTCCTAGCTACATTTTGGGAGGGAGTTAATTTTTTTGCTTATGATTTATCATTAGCGGTTCTGTAAATTTTCTTTTTCTGCTTGTTCTTTAATTTCCTTGGCTACTTGTGGTCTTTGAATCTCAAACGCTTCAAAGATTTCCTCCTTTGCGTACTTCATTTTCTGAAGGTGACGAGCTTGTCTTTTTTGTAGTTGGTTTATATGTCTCTTGTGGGTGAATTTTTCGCCTTGGATTTGACGGTATCTGTCTATGGCATACTTTAGACGTGTCTATCTGCCTGAAAAAGGGGAGACCCCACAACAATATTAAAAACATTTCCGTTGCTTTCTCACGGCTATGAGTTCAGATTAATTTTACTAATCTGGATTCCACCGAAGTTTCCCTTTCTATTTAATCCATAGCTGAGGGTAAGAGAAAGATTTATGCCTTTCCTAAGGAAATTTATATGAAAATGAATGAATCAGACTGGACTGAGGTTTTGACTCGAGTTGCCGATTCTGCTTTATATGCCAATAGCCATTACAATAGACTCGATGATCAGCGCATCTTCAACGCAGTTTCAGATTTTCAGGCAATCCCTTCAAGTCATTTTCCCCAGGTTTTGACTGTAGTTAAATGAAGAGAGATTAATGTTAATAATAGGTATTAATAAAAGAGATCGAAGATTTTTCTTGGGTTATCATTAACAATCTTAAATAATCATTGCTGATAGTGTAGCATATTACCTTGAACGGTGAATCTAATTGACAGATACATCCGGCCGTAGAGAAATTCAACAAAAGTAACATCTGATTTGAAAGGCGATGGACCGTCGAATGTGATTGACTGATACATCCGATCGTAAATACAATCAATGAAGTTACAACCCGAAAGAACAAAAATACGTGGGTGAAGAGGTGTTGTCATGTGGGTAGCGTGGGAGTTTTAAAACTAAATAGTCTAGAATTTTGGCTGACGTAGACACTCGTTGGCTTCTCACTCCCGAGAGCTTCTTTGTGTGTGCAACTCTCTCCGGGTGTTCTTCTGATCCACTTAAGCGTCACTGTCGAAGAATAAAAATATAAGATTATATTTTTATATATACGTGTTCCGCTTTGTTTTCCAGCGGTAGTATATAACAATAGATTTTTTACCATCTCTGAGCAAAAGTTCAGTGTTCTTATTTTCCAATAGAAATTTCTGAAACCACTGTTGTGTCCTTAAATTGGCAATAGTCATTTGCAAAAAACGAAACAAAATAAATCAAATCAAAATAGTGTTTGTCCATCAATTAATTAATTGGGTCTTAATTAATGTTGTTTTTGTTTCTTATGATTAATCTAAAAATATAAATGTCTGAACAAACAACACGAATCGGGTGGTATCTGCCTACCCAGATAAACAACTGCACCAGTATCTTGACACGAAAGACAACGTTTCAAACATGTACCTCACCTCTACGACACTCTGGAACACATGCGTACAGAAGAAAGACAGCCATATAGGCACATAAGCAAGCCAGCAAACACAAGTGGACATATATACTTACGCGCTAACAAGCATCTCCAGGGAAAAACAGACATAAACATCTAAAAAAAAATGTTCGAATAATCATGTACACCACAAATGCTCAAAGGCATAGAACTCACGCACATAGATTCACGCACACGAACCCATACCCGCTTCCGTGGACATTCACATGAACACAGACATTAACTTGCATAAGTAGATATACACATGGAAGTATTATTACATTTACGTGTATACATACACACATGCATGTAAATTTGCAGATGCAGAATTAACCACAAAAAAAGACATGTGCATGATTGCCCTTAAAAACACATATACACCTGCCACCATCTAACCCTCCACTCGTCTGCATCCTGTTTTTGTTTGTCATGTGAATATTGACTCGGATATGCACTAGAAATAAAATGATATAAGGAAATTATTTTTGTATATGTCGAACTACGAATCTAATCTGCGAAAATGCCTAGACAAGAAAACGAAGTAAATATGCTATATTTATTTGTTTTTTACTGGTTATCAACCGGTTGCAGCTAATTTAAAGCCAGAAAAAATACATTTCGATTCAAAGAATAAAGATTTATTGATACAAATTCTACTAATTAACTCATAGTTGTTGGAAGAAGAATTAGTTTCATGCCTTTCCCAAGGATATTTGCGTGTAAGTGAATATAACGAACCTGATTTGAATTAGAAATAGAAGTGTCGAGTTTTAGCCATTATGGATTACACCATCCGCATATCAAAGCACCTGGTACTGACCATGCTCAACGTGGCTTAACTTAAGTTATCGCACGAGAATTGTTGTTTTAAATATGCTATGAAAGAGAATGCATAGTTGTCAATGTTATATACTGATGTAATGAATAGGTAATGAATATGTACAAAACTTGGTTCCCCCTCACTGGAATGTGATTGGCTGGTATCAGCTATAAATACAGACGAAGGCAAGGACGTCCAGAGGGGCTGAGAGAGATCTAGATATCTTCAACTAGAGATCTACTACGTCTACTGACTACGCCTACGACTCAGGACACTGCATACGACAATTACGACTAAGTACTAGATTGACTTACCCGGTTACATATGCCTAAACCACTTCACTACCTCAAAAATTTAAATACCTGGGATGTTCTAACAGAAGACGGAAAGTGCGACACAAAGATCCGAAGGCGAATTGGCATGGCGAAAGAAGCATTCCAGAAGTTGAGTGAAGTATAAAGAAACAGGACAATTTCTCTATAAACAAAGAAGAGAGTACTGGATTGTTGGATTGTGATGTCAGTTCTTCAATATGGCAGTGAATATCATCAAAGATGAAGGAGAAGCTTGAAGCAACTGGACTGTGGTTCTACAGAAGGATGGTGCTGATATCATGGATCGAGCATGTGAGCAATGATGAGGTTTTGGAAAGGATGGAAACGAAAAGGAAATTAATATTGAGTATCAGGAAGAGACAACTAAACTTCCTGGAACATGCTGTGAGGAAGGAGGGCTCAGAGAACCTGATACTAATAGGCCAGATAGAAGGAAAAAGAAACAGGGGGAAGCAGCGGATAACATATTTGAAGGGCCTGGATGACGGAACGAGGGTTGCGTGGTGTAACACGAGAAAGCGTGCTAAGAGCCACCAGGGATAGGGAGATGTGGAAAGCAATGATCGCCTACGTTCTGAAAGAACAGGGCACATCAAAAGGACACCTAAGTGGATAGTATGGAGCTAGTTGACACGCAGGCATTGCACTCCCTAGCGATGGCTCCTTGGATGCAGCAGTGAATTATCACACTGAAAGCGTACATCAAGCATTTAGAAAAGTTCGGCATCTACGAAATAGTTTTGCTATCATTTTATATTTCTCTGAAGCGAGGACTAGCTATCGAGGGCACATTAAGGACTTAAAAGCATTCTCACTAGCAATTCCCGAGACGAAAATTTTACATAAATTGGTAGCTTTTAGGACGCAAACATTGCGAGCATAGAGAAAATACTTTCCTGTAATCAAATGCGCTGGACAAGATATGACAGGTATGGTATATGGCAGATTGCCCAAAAGACATTCTATGGTGAGTTGATACACGGTCATCGACCCGTTCATAAGTCTAAAAGACGTTTCAAAAATGAGCTTTTTTCTTTGGTGCCTCGTACACGTGAATTTAAGTGTGCTACTAGATTGGATGTGCATTGTGGTCCAGTGGATATCGGTTCGGAACGAGAAATCGGGGGGCCGAGTTCGAATTCCAGCTGAATTCATTGCATTCACTTACGCGCAAATAACCTTGGGAAAGGTATTAATCCGTCTATTCCTTCCACTTATGGGTTAAATAAAAGGACAGATTGTGTTCTATAACTTTGGTCGGCAAACAGTCTACCTCAGAAAACAATGGCAACCTACTGCGGGATAATCATCTGCTCAGTCAGTCATGTCTCTTTCGAGACATGATCGCCCAAGCGTGTATCACGTATGGCACTTAACTGATTAGATTGGCATTTAAGCCCCACCCTTTTACCATTTAAATAGTTAGACATAACCATCATTTCTACTCGATCAGTTTCTTTTCTAGCACTTTCCGCTCGTAGAACATCCTCTCCTTTACTTGCTTCTCTGATAGCTACAATCTCCAAAGATTTAATAGCAACGTCAACTGCCATGTTCTATCTTGTTGAATTCCCATTCATCTTGTATCATTTCTTCAATACTCCATGTACTTAGTCTTTTCTCTCACTGTAACAATCTACGTACAAGTGGTAGTTCCACCTTGCTTGGGGTGAAATGATTAAAAATCTTGTTAAATGTAAACTAAATGCTCTTGGTTTTAATGTTAAAAAATGGGAAACTGTTGCTGGAGATCTGGCTGGAGAAGGTTGATTTGAATACGCTGCAACAATTTTGTGCAAAAGAGAAATTTTTGTTGTTAGGTAGAAAAGTAGATATTTGTTCAAATGCCTACATTTCCACATTATCTCGTTTTTCTTGTTTAATATTTTACTTTGTTTTTTAAAGCTTATATATAGTCAGCTGGTACAACTTGATCAATCCGCTCATAAGTAAAAAATTAAGAATGTAGTGAAATGTAACCTAAAGACTCTTGTTAATGCTAAAGACTGAGAAAATGTTGCTAGAGATAGATCTGGCTGGATAAGGTTGATTTGGAAACGTTGCAACAATTTTGAGCAGAAGAGTAAATTTTTGTTTTGTTCTCCGAAGGCCTTTACCGCGTCAGATCTTTCCTAAACTTCCTTAATTATGTGCAAATGTATTTGCTGAAATCAAATTGATAATTGTTTATTGAAGAAACCTACCATTTTCCCTGTTTTCGACCACAAAAAAGTCGGACTATATGTCACCCCTTACTACCAGTTTCATATCTGATTCACCGCTGAATGACTTGGGGCGTAGGATACTTATTATGACCCGTGTACTTCTTTTGAGTGATTAGTCCGCGATTTGTTTGGGTTCGGTACTCAATTTCAGCATGAATAGCAAAAAGGAAGGCAAATTGGTCGAAAATTCGTCAATCTACGCGTGAAGTCAATCAGCAGTGAATAACATGTTTTGAATCGTGGTTAAGGGGTGAGATAAACAGCGAAAAGAAGTTCAATATTTTTATGGGTGTAAAATTGAAAAAAAGTTAGGTTTCGTCAATAAACAAGTATCGATTTGAGTTCAGCATTTACTTTTGCACGGAAATAAGGATGTTTTTGAAAGATTTGAAGGGGTAAAGGCCTTCGGGGAACAAAACAAAATTTTACCATTCCTTTTCACGAAAATATATTTGTCCTCTTTTTCAGTCAACAAGCCACAGAATGTGGACCGGAAGTTGAAGAAATAAATTGGAAGTGAAATTTGCTTAATAATGAAATTGTTTGACGTTGACAAATAAGTTATTTTTTTAATTCAAAAAGTAACGAAAACAAAGCATCGTTGTGTCACTAAAAGTACAGGTCAGAAATTTCGCCTGCAGAGACTAGAATGCAGGTGGCGTGAGAAATTAACAGAATTTCTATTGTCAATAAACGCGCGCGCGCACGCACACACACACACACACACACACACACACACACACTACCGGCCATAATTATTAGGTCACCCCAGTGTTTTAAAAATGATGTATTTCATTATGTTTTTTATTATTTACTAGCTGTACAGCCCGGCGATGCTCGGGTGTAATGAAGGCTTTAAAACTAATCCATGTTCCTTCAGCTCAGACTCTTTGGACGGTGGCACGGAAGACTAAAAAGCAATAGTTGTTTCCAGTTAAAGCGAAACCGTAGACTGAAAGAAAAATGAATGGATGTAAGTAAAATTTTCATTTCCTGCTATCGACATTAAATAAGTCTTTTTCGTCGTAAACTGAATTTTGAAGGTTTAATAAGTCCTCTGAGTAAATGGTATCATGGCTGAGACTAAGAACTACAATTACACCTATTTAGAGCCAAACTCGAAGTAAAAACTAAAATAAAAGGGCTGAAAAAAATACAGACATACAGGCAGATAAACACACACACACACACAAACATCTTGCCTTTTATATATATATATTATCGATTTTCTGCACTATTGTAAGAACTGCAACCGTGAAACTTCTGAATATCGTTTCTTATGTCTTTGTCTATGAGTGTATCAAATTTGATTAAAATCGGACCACTCCTTCCATTACCCGATTTTTTCGATTACCGATTATCGATATTTATCGGGGGTACCTTGACACAAAATCTAGCTAAGCAGACTCGCAGACGCTTATAGTACAACTGTGTAAATTTTCAAAAAAATCGGTTCAGCCGTTTCGGAATCTATAGATAACGGACACACACACACACACACACACACACACACACACACACACACACACACACACACACACACACACAGACATAGACACACATACAAAGTTCCATTTATAAATAAATTTAGATTGACAAGTGAATAATTGTAAATGAAAATAAAATGGTTCTTTTGTTAATACTGCACAATAACATGTGAATCTAATGAATTTATAAATTATTAATAATTACCTATATTGCAGTTTCAGTAATGAAAGAATGAAAATAATTTAGGGTGATTCGGACAAGTTAATCTTTGCTTAATTTCATCGAAAAATTTTGCAAAGTATTAATAACAAAAGAACAATTCTATTTTCATTTAGAATTATCCACTTGGCAATAAATACTAAAAATAGTATAAAATACATAATTTGTTTTAAAAACTCGGGTTATTATATACATAAACTTTACAGATATTTTCAAGTAGGACAAAATTAATTCTTGATAATCGCTAAAAGTATACCGAAACGCACTCTAATATACAAACTCATTTAACAATTCTTATATAACTTGAGTTCTGAAAAGAAAAAAGTCATAGCAACATATGAAAAATTATATAAAAACTTAATGATAATACCTTGTCATTCATTATTAATGAAATCTGCATAAAAGAGAGATTGTTGTCCAAATACACAATATATATATATATATATATATATATATATATATATATGTATATATGTTTGAACATTATTTTTAATAAATACTTATATTGGAGTAGTTTTTCGGTTTTTAATAGGCAATATATATATATATATATATATATATATATATATATATATATATAGCGTTGATCATGATTAAATTAGACCGGCACATAGCTGTATTAAAAAATGTTAAATACAATTATATTGTAGAATTTTTAAATGTTTTACATTTGTAAATGAGTTATTTCCGCAACCTAGGTTTTAAACTTTCGGTCTCTTTAGGCAATTTGCAATAATATATATATATATATATATATATATATATATATATATATATATATATATATATATATATATATAACACAGCCGAAATATTTTTCAAAAACTTTTCTTTTAAAAATGTGTGTCATTCGGCAGGATTCTATCTTCTAACAGCATAAGGGAAGCCATCAATAGATCTGATGCGTCTTAACCGCTCGAACACGAATGATTTCACAGTAGTTGAAGCCGAATCAAACTTTATATACACAACTTTATGATTTCTCGTAATATTCATCTCTGCTCTGAAATTACGAATGTAAACAGTGAATATTACGGAAAGTTCCGAAAATTTTAGGAAATGGGTTAACAACTGACATATTTAAATTTATTTGTTTGAACATTATTACAATATTTTTAATAGATACTCGTATTTCAGTAGATACTCGGATTTTAATTAAGCAGTATATATATATATATATATATATATATATATATATATATATATATAGATAGATAGATAGATAGATATATTGTTTGGAAAATATGTGTAATTCAGCAGCATTTGAATCTGCAGCTCCTAACAATATAGGGGAAGCCATCAATTCATCTGATGCGTCTTAACCGCTCAACCACGAATGATTTCATAGTAGACGAGACGTAATCAATATCTATCTATCTATCTATCTATCTATCTATCTATCTATCGCTTTAAACAAACAGGACGTCATAATTTTTTACTTTTACTTATAGACCTTTGATATCTTTCGGCCAACGCTTATTCATAGGACATTCGTTGGCTCTTTTAATTTACGGGACAAAGAAACAAATGGAAACGACCATAGAAGGAAAGTTGAAGCTCATTTAAAATTAAATTTATTCAATTAATTAAAACGTAAAGGGGGTGTAAATCACAGCTCCAGAAGAGTTAATAAAATTGGAAAAAAGGTAACTCACATTCCTTCCAAGAGTTTCAATGATCTTATGAAATGGTTCTTTTGCCTGTACAGACTAGGACGATGTAATTTTAAATAAATAGCATCGAGAACTCGCAAATAAAAACTATTTAAGTACTATGCAAGACAGAAAACCAGTTGTCCTCATATATGGACGCACAATCCTGATTTTTTAACAAATACTGACCAATGGCTGACTCCTGAACGGCCTAAGAAGGTCTTGTATTTGGTCCAGAATTTCTGGAACGAATATGTAGGTGGACATGTTGAGATACACGCGTTTCCAAACGAAGATTCGTCCGTCCTATGTACACCGTATCGCAGCGGCATTTATACTTATATATAACCGAATTCCTGCATAAATAGGACAGTCGATCTTTCGAAAAAGAGAGGAACCTATCCCGTAGGCTCGGACAAAAATTCTAGTCTGCTTTTTGCCAGACGAGATTCTATCCTTTGGCCCCGTCTGGATTGCTCTCCGCCCGAAGAGAATTTACCCAGCCTCCGCTTACGCGGTAGATGGGTACAAAGCTAGTCTTAGCTGACCATAGGTTGTTAAAGCTGGTCATAACTTGTCTGGGTTACTCTCCGCCGAAGGCAGAGAATCCGACAAAGTGAATGACTGTCGTACGCAATCGATCTACTTAGACTGTCAATAATAGTCCGAAATCCCCGACTGCAATTAGTCTACCTCGGTCCACAGACCATTCTATTCTTGAGAGCGCTAGAGGAGTGTCAATTGCTCTACAACAGTATTAAAAGGAAATTTGTTGAAATTTACACGCAAGAGTGTTGTCATGTGGCGGAGTACAATTGTGCTTTGTAATTGAGGCATCAAAGGTTTCAAACATTGTGGTCGGCAGTGGGTCACCAAAAGGTGCCTAAAAATGAACCTAAAAGGTAGACTACCTTATATGACAAAGCCCTGCTAGCAAATCTGATGATGTTAGCCAT